>JAOQMP010000054.1:58273-76831 GCA_027563575.1 Erythroxylum pedicellare | reverse complement strand
CTTAACTGGGTCAAAGAATGCATTTCCACTCCTTCTTATTCTATCTTGATCAATGGCACTCCATCTAGATTTTTCAAGGGTAAGTCAGGCTTAAGACAGGACGACCCCTTATCTCCCTTTCTCTTCATAATTTGTATGGAAGTTTTTTCTAGGAATTTGAAGACTTGTGTAGAGAATTCCCCTTCCTTCAAATATCATTAGAGGTGCCAAAGCCATAAACTCAACCATCTCCTCTTTGCTTATGACATTTTGATGTTTTGTCATGTAGACTTGTTATCTGCTCAAACATTGCTTGACTCTTTATGTTCTTTCTCTATGTTTTCTGGTATGGATATGAAATCATCCAGGAGTCAATTTTTTTTATCCCCAGATGTGAACCATCTAGCTCACTGAATGAAACTAATCTCTGGTATCCAGCAAGGCTCTCTTCCCATAAGGTATTTAGGGGTCCCTCTTATAACAGGTCGTTTATTTAGGAGGGCTTGCCTTCCTCTTCTTGACAAAATAGACAATAGGATCAACAGTTGGACTCATAAAAGCCTTTCATATACTGGCAGAATCCAATTGGTTATCTCAGTTCTTTCTTCCTTCCAAGTATACTGGTCTTCCCATTTCATCCTTACTTCCTCCATTCTTAAGGATATAGAGAAGAAGCTTATGAACTTTCTATGGGCTGGGAGGGAAGATTCAAAATCTCATGCCAAGGTTAAGTGGAACCACATTAGTAGATCTAAAAAGGGGGGTGGCTTAGGAGTGAAACACTTGACCACTTGGAACCATGCTTTGATAGGGAAAAGGATTTGGAATCTATTTAAAGATAGGGAGGCTTTGTGGGTTAAGTGGGTGCATACCATTATTCTGAGAAGAAGTAACTTTTGGAGTGTCCAACCAACCTATAATAGTTCATGTAGTTGGCGAAAAATTTTATTTGTGAGGGATAAGACGAGAAACCAGTTCAAATTTAGGATTGGCAATGGTATATCTATTCTTTTATGGCAGGACCCCTGGCATCCGAGAGGCATCTTGCAGACCTTTTCTTCACCGAGGGAGATAAATGGTTTAAAACTTCCAATGACAGTACGAGTTTCAGAAGTTATCATTCATGATGAGTGGAGTTGGCAAGAAGTTTCCTTAGAGTCTTTAGGAACCTTGAAGTACCTCGTTATCATCCAAATAGCTCCAACCCTGATAGTCTGGAATGGCTAACTGGATCCACAAGAAAGTACACAACTGCTTTCGCCTATAACTTTTGCGATCTCTTATCCAAGAAGTTCCATGGTATAAGCTAGTGTGGGATAAAGGTAGTAGGCCTCGGTGCTCCTTTATCCTTTGACTTTCCTTCCTTCAAAAACTACAAACCTGTGACAAACTTCCCTACCTCTATACTCCTAACCATTGTTCATTGTGCCTTTGGCAAATGAAACCTTAGACCACTTGTTTTTTGAGTGCTCATTTTCTAAATCAGTTTGGGACCAAAGCCTCACTCATTTTCACTTACATTACCCTAATCAGCCTTCCCTCCCATCCCTTCTCACTTGGTTTCAAAGAGCCTCCAATAATCGCACTTCAAACCTTTTCCCAATCCTACTTTCTATTGTTGTTTACCACATTTGGTCTGAAAGGAATGCTAGAGCATTTAAAGATCAAGCCAAGGATATTAGGAGTGTGTACCTCGGAGTAATCTCCCAAGTTAAGGAACATCAAGCCCAAACACCGAGAGGAGGTAATTAAATAAGTGCCTATTTTACTAGTCTTTCTTTGCAGGTTTGCCAACATAAGGAATGCAATAGGTTCATTCATGTGTGTCTACAGTCGGTAGCGGACAGGGGACAGATGTTCTAACATTTCTAAATTTCTTCAGATCTCACTGCACCATGAGGACAAAATCAGTAAACACCATGTTTTAATCTGCAGCTATGGTATAATGTCTTAGATACTTATGTTTCTGTTGGCCTTTGAGTGGTTCGAAGTTTCTGCCTTGTTATGGTTAAATAGTAAGTTTGGACTGTGGTTTCTGCTTTGCTTAGGTGAAATGAGTCTAGTTAACTGAGGCGGTTGTGGGAGTGATGGAGTGTTGAACCTTGATCAGATTATAAGCAAGAAGTGATGGAGTTCCTGGGTTCTAGTTGGAGCTTTTATGTAGCAAAGGCCTTTGTTCCTTTAACCTCCACCTCGTAGGTGAGAGCTAAAAAAGTCCTGGAGTCATTTGTAATCCATCGTTGTACATAACTCTATATTTGTATAAAATCTACTGAATTAACAAAAAAATTAACTTAGGCTTGACATAATTGATTTTGATCTTAATGCTCTTGTTATCGTGTTATTCATGCTAGTTTTGGATTAATGCATTAACAAGAAATTGTTGCATATCATGCTTGTTTTGAATGCATCTATCTTTGCTTGATGAATCCTAATTTTTCAATCTAAGAAATAATTCGTTTTCAATGATTAAAAACAACCTAAGGATTTAGTGAAAACCTTTGCAATTGGTCTTTAATTAATCTAACTTTTTACTTAAATTTTCCTAGCAATTTCTATCTTGAGAACTTTTGGCTTTGCTTTCTAATCTTAAATCACATCTTCTTCTTTCTTTTCTTATTCACTTTTAACATAAGCAAAACAACCCCCAATCTGGTCCTATATCTTGCATTCAACTTCTATTTTCCCATTTGACATTCACGCATACTTTGCTTGGAAGTAAAATGATCTTCCTTATGTTTTGATCTCTGTGGGATGATACCCTTACTTCACTATACTACAAATCAATTTAAGTAGGAAATTAAATTTGTAGGCTAACGACAACCTATCATGTATACACTCAACAGATGTCAAACAACTCGTGTTTCACACAGAATTTGGCTTTCTTTATATTGCAAACACTCTTGTCTTTTACCACTCAACTTGATTTCTATAGTATCCTTATTCGAAACAAGACATAATCAAATAGAAGCAACCAAATCAAGTGGAAGACAAGACAAGAATCCCAAGATAAAATTCTCAAAAAATGAAAAAGGGGAAATAGTGTGTGGAAAAATAGTATAAGGAATGAATTGAGGAAGTGATTACCTCAAGGAAAGTCAAACTTGAAGCTAAAGAAAGATAAATGAGGCAAGAAATGAAATAGGAAAGTAATTGAAATAAGAAAGTGAAGTAAATAGGAAAGTAACCAAGTTCCAAGCAACATAAGATAGGAAAGTACTTCCAATTCTAGTTCAAGCAATAGGAAAGATTTTATCTTTATTTCATGGAAAGTAGCAAACTTAGAATCCACTTCTCTAAAAGAAATTGCAACATACACTCTGATTGTTTTCTTCTATTTTGACAATTTTTTTCCTTTTTCCCTTTTTTTGACTAATTTCTTTTTTCTCTTTTCTTTGACAAATTTATTTTTTTTACTTCTACATTTTTTCTAGATAATTTGAATTTCACACAAATAAATATGGAAGAAAAGCAATTTTCATAAGCTAGATGCTCTCAAATTTTGACTTAGTGTAACTTGCTCTAGAAAGCTTGGATTTGAATGATTCTAAAATGATGAGAAAGAAGAGATTCTAAACTTGAAGAAACACCTATTATTTACCCAAAAACTCAAATAAGAAGTGAACGAAACAATTGATGAAAAATGGATAGAGAAGAAGAACAAAAATAAACAACAAAAGGATAGTTATTTAAAATCTAGCAACCAAAGGGCTCTGATACCAAATGATGCGAGACCCAATAGGAAATTTTCCTAGAGAACTCTGCCTAGGAACGGATAGTATCAAACACAATCGGAAGCATAAGAAACAAAATTGAAAAGATAGAAATAGATCACAAAGAGAAAAGGGTTGAGAAGAAAGTCATTTATTGAAAAGAACCCTAAGAGAACCTATCTCTTAGAACCGTAGCAAGAATGTTGGTCAATAGAAAGAACCCTAAGAGAACTTGTCTCTTAGAACTCTAATCTTGGGATGCCACAAAGGAAGACCACTCCTTCGATAAGTCATGTATTCTCAAAGAATATAAAGAAAGCAAGAAAGCTCTCAACATTATTTCTAAATCAAAAATCCCCTTTCAAAGTAAATAGAGGGTGCCTATTTATAGGAAACACTTCCTAACTTAATGTCCTAAAGAAGAAACTAAATAAAAGAAAGCAAATCAATCCATAAAAGGAAACAAAATAAAATTAGAAAGGTGTTGACTAGATGGCCTTATTTAAAGGAAAACAAAAAAGGAAACAACTTAAAACATGATCTAAACATATTAGACCTTATAGATTATGTCTTTCTCCTTATTTTTAAGTGGCACATGGTTGGCACATGGTATTTTAAGTGATTTCTCCCAATTGGACTCCATGTGGGCCTTTGGAACTTCAAGTTGGGCTTTAAGGAGAAAAAAAATGCTTCTTGGGCCTTTATGAGATGAAATTTGACTCAAGAACATGGGCTCTATCTCTTGAACGTCTTGGATCAAACAATTCAATGCTTACTTTATGGCTTTGGCCTTATCTCTTGTCATTGGGCCTCCAACATCTTGTAATGGATCTTTAGGAACATTAGACTTAAATGTTGGGCCTTTGATATGGGAATTTCATCCAGCCCCTTGCCTTGCACATTCAAACTTCAAATCTGATCCAATTTAAGTTCCTAATCATCCTTTTGCAAGCTCATGTCCATGAAAGTCATCTCCTAGGCTTCCTTATGGCAGATCACACCATCTATACTTCTTTTCTTGTCTTTCAAATGCCCATGGTCCCTCATCATGAACCAGAAGCATTGGGATCAATGTAGATGCCGGATGGTGATGAACGGCACCGCTCAAGGATGATGGGATAGTGCAAAGTTGTATGGGTAGCTGTTTGTGTGGAATTGATCAAGAAATCTATGTAGAATTGATGTAAGTCAGCTTGTTCTTGATTTGAGAGTTGCTCTCTAGATGACTAGAACATACAATGTTTAAAACAAAAGGTTAAATGCACCAAATCACAAAAGAGAGGAAAATAATAATCAAACTATAAAAGAAAGCTAAAAATCATCACTTTGATCCCCAGCAATGGCGCCATAAATTTGAGAGATTGTCATTAACCTATAAATTTAATCTCCTACTTAAGTTGATTTGTCGTATAGCGAAGCAAGGGTATTGTCTCCCAGAGATCAAAACATAGGGAAGATTTGTTTACTTTCAAGTAAAATATGCATGCATGTTGTACATGAACTAGTGCTAGATTATGTGACACAATAGGATAAGATTAGGGGATTTTTTTGCTTGCGTTAAAAGTAAAGAAGAAGAGAAATAAGAAGGTGTGATTTAAGTTTCAAAAATTAAAATAAAGTCGAAAGTTGTCAAGAGAGAAATTGCTAGAAAATTTTGAGTAAAAAGCTTAGATAAATTAAAGACCAATTGCAAAGGTTTTCACTAAATCCTTAGATTGTTTTTAATCATTGAAAATGAAATATTTCTTAGATTGAAAATTTAGGGTTTATTAAGCTAAGATAGATTCATTCAAAATAAGTATGACATGCAACTACTTCTTGTTAATGGATTAATCCAAAACTAGAATGAACAAGACAATAACAAGAGCATTAAGATCAAAATCAAGTCTGCTGAACTTAAGTTGATTTTTAAGAAAGCTAGCATGTATAAAATTAACCTATGTCTTGATCCAACTAATTAAAATCTACATAAAAGCTTCAATTTTAATTATTTGTTGCTACTTAACTTAATCAATTTATTGTCCAACAAGTAAATTAATCAGATAGCACACAAATTATTCATTTAAAATTCAAATTTATGACTTCAAATCTACATGCATAATTCGGCAATCACGTTCAGATCAAGAACACAAATTTCCAATCATAGATTCATCAATAGTATGCACATGCTTCCCATAAAAACAACCATGGATTTAGAAAATGTCCTTAATAATTGGAAATGAGAATTTAGTTCATGATTTTAATTAAAACAAAGTTAAAAATTATCACAGAAAACATAGTGCAGAATTCGGGCATAAGAAGAAGAAGAAACTAGGGTTTTACTTAGAGAGAAAAAGAGAGAACATAGAAGAGAGAAAGAGAAGAAGAGAGATTCAATTTCAAAGAAAAAAGAGAAATTGTGAACATCCCCCCAAAACTAATGCTAAAGGACACTATTTATATTAGATGAGGTATGGACATCAAATCCTTGTAAGAGAAGATTTCTTTTCCAAGTAGAAGTAGGTCTTTCTTTCTATATAGAAGAGGATTTCTTTTCCAAGTATAAGTAGGTCTTTCTTTCCTTGTAGAAGAGGATTTTTTTCCTTGTAGAATTAGGATCTTTTAGAAGCTTCCCTCTAGGTCAAACACGCTCTTAGGGCTTAAGTGGCAGTTCACGCGTGCTTTCATGTAGGTGCCATATGTCCTAAGATGCTGACATGGCAGGTGACGTGGCATATTGACCGGATGCCAAGTGTCATCCACATGTGCCAATCAGGTGCTGCCAGCTGATCAATTCTCCTAAAAAGTAAGGATCTTCATTTGTCCCAATCTAAATGTCCCCTAGCTGTCTAGATTGTTACTGGATGCATTTCTCATAGTGGCGAATAAGAACCTTCCTAAGTGTAGAAATCTTAGTTAAAGTAGGATTCCTAATCTTTTTGGGATTAGGATTTCACCATTCTTTGCTAGGTTTAGCTCCTGATTCTCATTTCACTAGATTCTGTCCAAAATAGGAAATCCTAGTTGCATGAGGATTTTGGTAATCTTCATCTTAATAGGATTAGGATTTCTGCAACTTTGGTCACCTTGAGGTATTTTGACCTCCTCATTCTGAAAATGACGTCCAAAAGTCTACCTAAAATATTTGGAATGATAAAATCAATGTAAGTCACTTTATTTAGACATCGAGAATAAAAACTAAGTGTAAGAGTATAAAAAGATAAGAAAATATGTGTGAATCAACCCTCCTTAGCATTAAATAAAAAAGCTAGATAAGCTTCACATCCTTTCTTGAGAAACTTCTAATCTTATATAGCAGATATGTGTTAGTTAGATAACTTGTGTGGATGCCATGCAATACTACTTCATGTTGATCAGGTTTCCCAAGCACAACTGTCTTAGCACTATAATCAACCACTACCTGATGCTTCGTTAACTAATCCATACCAAAAATCAAATCAAATTCATGAAAAGGCAATTAAATTAAATTTGCAATATTTTCACATCCTTGGATCATAACAAGACAATTTCTATACACCTTATTAACAAACATACTACTACCTAGATGACTGGTTACATGAATATCATACTCTAGCTAATCTACAGGTATTACTTTATCAGAAATTTCTCTAACACATATATAAGAATGAATGCATCCAGGATCAATATAAGCATGCATTTTAGAATCAAAGAGAGAAATAGTAACCACAATAACCTCAGGTGAGGCCTGATCCTCGCGATCTTTCAAAGCATAAGCTTGAGTTGGAGCAGAACATATAGGAAGTCAATAAACAGTTTCTGAATGAGTATATGGATTAGGCTTGATCTGACTAGATCGTCCACGACCTCTACCATATCCTCTGTTTCCAGCATATGCATGAGAAACCTCTCTACTAGTTTGTGACATCTGAGACTGTCTCATAAGAAAATTGGCTATCAAATGCTCAATGCCACCACATCGAAAACATGAACCCATAACTCTCCTATAAGAACCCCTATTGTGTCTAAAGCAATGAGGGCACTTTGGAATACCAGAACCTTGTCCCACATAGGATTCGTACTAGAAACAGTTGACGAGGGAAAGTTTTGTTGCCTTCTCTGAGCTACAGATCTCTAAGTAAATTCCAATGTAGAGGAAACACCTTCACAACTCCGTTTGCTTGAGGACTGACCTCCTCTAGCAAAACCCTTCACTTAGCCCTTTCTCTCTTTACCATCTCTTGCTTCTCTATCTTAATAGTAGCTTGCACCAGCTGATGGTAACTTATTTGCTACCAAAGAGTTAATGCTGCCATATGTTCTTTGATTGAGTCATTTAAACCATCCTCAAACTAATGACACCATAACTACTCAATAAGTACAGGTTCAGGTGCATACTTACTAAGTCGATTGAATTCTCTATCGTACCTAGGAACAGACAGTTTTCTCTTCTTTAAATTCAAAAACTGCTTCCACTTCTCCTTTCTATAAGCTTATATCACATACTTGTCTTTGAATTCTTGGGAAAAGAAATCCTAAGTTAAAAGCTCCAGTAACTAGGGATTCCTTAAAATAAACTTCCACCATTCATAGGCTGGTCCTTAAAGAAGAGAGACATTATAGTGCACCATCTGATCTGGTGGGCAACTAATTTGATCTAACACCGTTTTCACCTTCTCCAAATAGTATTTCACCCTTTCAGACTCCTCCAAAGATGTTCCAGTAAATTCCTTGGCTTTAGACTTCTGCAACTGATCAATCGGAGCCTTGGACACATTCATATGATGTAACAAAGTCATCATGTCTTACGATAGCTTAACCAAATCCTCCCCCTAACTTGGAGGTAGAGGTGGTGGTATTTTAACTTCACCTCGATTGACCCAAGAGAGTCTAGATATAAATGGACGAGATCGTGCAGGATTATCACTCTTCATAGCCTCGTCAACGGCTTCATGATATCTTTCCATACTCTTACATTCAAGTATAAGTAATAGCTAAGTGCTAGTTAAACTAGAATCGCCTAAACCATGCTCTGATACCAAACAATGTAACACCAATATAACCCCCTAGGAGGATGTGCAGAGGACATTGAAGTGATGATAATTAGGAGACATTATAGTGTCAATAATCAGGGGACACCTTTGTGTTAAGTTACAAGAGCAATTGAAGACCCTTCTAGGCATGCTTATTTACCTACGATTAGGACTTGGAAGTTTTTAAAACAATCCATTTCAAATTTCAAAATCATAAGCAAATAATGTAGTGTATAACATATGACTTTATTTCATTTTTCTCTAGTTTAACTTATTAATTGACATATGATCAAACTTATCATGCCTTATAAATACAAGCATTTGCAATAGTGCATCAATAAAAGTATTAATTCATCACATATTATCTATATTCACATAATTAGAAAGCACTTCCAATACAATCTCGATTATCAAACTCCTTGGACAATTAATGGTTCGGAATTATCATAATATCATAATCACATGATAGCGAAATAATGCATAAGTATGAATTCATTTCCTTATCCGTAAATTGAACACATTCATTCTCACTTGAACAAGCTTATCGTACCTTATAAACATAAGCATTTGTAATAATGCACCAGTGAATGCATTAAGAATTTACACTTTACGTGTATTCACACAAGTTCTCAATTCACAAACATTCATAACTAACACATTACTCTTTTTCTTTAAATGACATTAGCATTCATAAATAAACTTCATTCCTTTAACAACTTATAAGTTCCAAAATTAGATACTTTCTTATCAAATAATACATTCCTTAAGTTATTATTTCAATTAAAAATCCAAATCTTATCCAACCTTTAATTAGCTCATTCCATATCAAACTAGGTTCATTTTACACCTTAATTAAGTCCAATTAAACCATTATTAAGTACCTTAACCCTATCTAGTCCAAAAATTGTCTAAAACCAACATTTTCTCCTTCCTAAATACTTCTATGATTGTGGGAATAAGTCTTATAAATCCCACGAATGTGGGATGAGTGAACCAAATGTTCACTCACCTACAACTTGCAATTTGTTTCCAAAACTGGACTTCTTTACTTCCATTCGACACACCTTAACCAAAGTCCATCAATTCAAGTTCAATTATACCTTATTCATGCTTCAATACCTCATCAAACTCATTTCTAAGACAATTCAAAACATCGTTCATAAGGCAGCTCATAATCCATGATCTTTTATGCATAAAAATCCAAAGAAAATTCTAACAACAACTATCATGTTCCAAACCTCAATTCATCATCAATTCGATACATATTCTATCCATTTCAAACATCACATAATTCATAACACAACATGCTATCTAGTTTAGAATTTCCTTACCTTTTTAAATTCAAAGAATAACTCCAAAGAAGCAAGCCAACTAGTCTTCCAAGCAGCTAAACACAACTCCTAGACCAAGTGCAAATTTCAACACCAACACAACAATATCACATAAAATAGCAAGACCTTCTTATTGATATAATAACTTACATAGATGTTAAGTGATGATGCTTCAAATTGTAGTAAAAGTCCAGGAGCTAAGAGGAAGTGAGAGTTTCATTAGTGAATGAACAAGGAGAAGGAAGAGTTACATTAGAAACTAGCCAATGCATAAAGTCATGCTATGTGTAAGATGACTCATCTTGCTCTAAGGACACTTGTTACACAAGGAAACAAGCCACATGTCCTTTCCTTAGGTAGAACACATGTTCTTCTATGACGCTTCCAAATGTCACAATTTAATTAGGTCACTTGTCACTCAACCAATGTTGCCAAATGTCAATATATCAACTATGCCAAATGTCACTAACTTATAGGCTTAGTCATTTCAATTTTCATGTACTAACTTATCTTACCACTTGAAAATTTTCCTAGTACAAAAGTACAATTTAATTCCTCAATTCTCTAATGATATCAATTAATTCCAAATCACTAAGTATGATCCATTAAACCAAAATTCAAGTCATATGCAAATCTCATTCATCTCACAATTTTTAACACCTATCATATATGTACTTTCATGAACAAGTAACATTCCAACTAGGGTATAATTTGGGGCCTTACATAAGATGTCTTATAATATGCAAGATAAAGATTTTGATAGAATATTCACTTTATTCTAAGATTTAAATAAAGATGGAAATATACCATATTCTGTTACCTATATGATATCTTATTCCTTATCTAACACTCATCATACAGAATGCTTTGTAGACAAAGATATTATTAACTTTCCTTATTTTTTGAAGTTAATAGAATATACCCTCCTTATATAGCAATATAAAAGAACTAAAAGATAATTTTTCATTAGATTTACTAAAGAAACCCTTACTAAATTCTCACAATAAATTATTACCTAAATTATCTTATTTAGAAACTAGTGTTTTGCATAGTCAGTGATATGCTAATACCTTAAGAGGAGATAAAAGGATAAGTTCTAATTATAAAATTAAGGATGGTACAAATTATGTTCCTTGTAATATCTTAATTAATACCAAAACTGATATTCTTTTAAGAAATAACTTTCTCCAATTATTTCATAAAATATTATTTGACACCATCATTTTGGTCATTGGATCATAGTTAATAGAATTAAAAATGCCCCATGCTAGATCTACCCTGATCACATTTAAAACTCATACAACCCAATGTGGTGTGGGATATAAAGAAAAACTTCATTACAGAAGAGGATTTGAGATGAAAATCATTATTTCTAGCATAGAGGTAACATTTAAAAAGGGATTTCAAACTAATATCGGAAAAAGGAATTTTTCTTGTTTAATGATAGCCCGACTAAAAAGAGACTGTTAGCTATTACACATTTTGTAAAAGTGAAGATAAGAATGATTGAAAGAGATAAGATAAGATCTAGTCCTAAAGTAGAGAAAACCATTTTCAGAAATCCATCATAAAATCAACACAAAAATCCATCACAAATATCAATCACAAGAAGAAATAAAAGATTTTATCATATTTAAACTACTCATAATATCAAAGATTAAAGAGATCTAAAACAAATCTTCATCCTCTAATTTATCACTATTTGTTATAATGTTAATAACCTCTTCAAAAAGAGATGTAATTATCTCATTAAAGATTCCACAGAATTTAAATTTATTCAAGATAATCCCCATACAATTTTTCAAGATAATCCACATATAATTTTTTTCTAGAAATTAAGATGTCATTATATAATTATGTGCATACAAATTTCATTATCTAAATTAAGGCCCAAACTAAATGGCTTATCAGCCATTTTTTGACGGATTGAAAAGTTTTAACTGTTTGACTATATCAAATCGTTGATAATTATGTTTGGTAATCAACTAATTGTGTTGACGAATTAAACTCAATCTGCTAATTTTGAAAATGCTACTACGAGGAACGTTTTCCTCCAACGAATGAGAAATTAAAGGACTAAAAAACTATTATATCCAAAAGCTATTATAAATTACAGATAGAGATAAAGATAAAGATAGATAGAGATACAAATATAAATTTGACTTAATTTATAAAAATTTTAAAATTTTAGTCATTACATTAAAATTTTAAAATATTTAATATTAAAATAAAATTTCCAAAAAATTAAATAATTTAAATTTGTTATCTTTAATTATATTACATTAATTACTTTTGTTTAGATTTGATATTTAGGTCCCCTTTTATAGTAATATTTGTATATGATATTATTATCACTTGTATATTGTGTTTAATTTAATTCAATTTAATCTAAAACTAATAAGTCAACTTTTAAATTTTAAGAGATTAATATAAACAAAATTTCACTGCAATTTTTAATTTAATATATTAAAAATATATTCTCAATTTTTAAAATTTAAAAATTAAATATTAAAAACAAAAAATTATATTCGTTAAATTAGAAATTAAATCGAGATCATTTTTACAGACACAATTTCATATTAAGTTCGTTGGTTTTGTATTTGAGGAAAAACTCCTGGTGTGATCCGACCTTCTCGAGCTTTTTTTTTTTATAGCATTTTATTAATCTCTTAAGTTCTTCAGTTGGCCCTTCATAGTGCGAATCCAATAGGATCTCAAGAAGTTTTTAATTGAGCCCATTCATCATTGAGAAGTTGTATTAAGAGCAATGTTTAAAATATTGTTTCGTACTGGCCAGTACCGACAGGAAAATATAACGGTATCTAAAGTTTTGATACTGGTTTATACCGGGTGTTTTCGTTTGGTACAGGCTAGAATCAGCCAGCATTCAAAATATAGGCCATATGTTGGCTGGTTTCGTAAGTTTTCGAAAATCGAGGGACTATTTAGCAAAATCCTAAAATTTTTTACCAAATGCCCCCATCCATGACGCATGCACACTCTCCTCAACTACTTTGATTTTTTCTTTCTCTCTTAGACTCACCTCCATTCTCTCTCTATCTTAGACTCTTGTCTCCATTGTCTCGCTTTCGTTCTCTTCTCCATCTCTAGTAGTGCTTCTCCCTCTCTAGTGACAAGACAACCACGAACCACCGCACTACACGACTGTCAACTTCCTCCATCGCATGAACCCGCCACCACCGAGCCTTATCTTGACCTCCATCAGGCTTCAGCCCTCCTCCATGAGGACTAGCACTGAACCTCCTCCACGCCTCTGTCATCAACAACTCTATTCCTATCCTCCATGCATTCACAGCTGCCAGATTTGGAATAATACCAGATCTAAACCCAACCCGACCTAAAAATCGATTGTGAATTTGTTTGGGTGTGTTTTCATTTTTCAACTGATTTTTTTCTGCTTAATTGCATTTGTGATTGTGAATGGGTTGGAAGTTGGAATGAAATTGTGAATGGATTTTTGATTTGTCATTAGTCGGATAATGGATTAGAGTTGAATGAAATTAGTTTGGTTCATTATTGTTGTTTGGTTGATTTATCTTAAATTTTTTATCATTGAAAACTTAAAATGCAGGGCATGCATCATGCATGACGTAAAAGTTAGAAAGTTTGAACTTAAATTAAAACCTTAAAATCGAGAATGTAAAGAATTTAAAGTAAATAATTAATTGACATATTTTTAAAATTATAAATGGTATTTGGATATTGGGTAAATAATTAATTGAGTATAATAATAATTCAGTTGTGGTCTTATGGAAGAGCCGAAGAGGAGGTTTTGTAATTGTAATTATTGTATAGAAAATTAGTAAAAAGGGTAAAATCTATATCTTTAAGTTGTCTTTAATCTTTATCCTAAAATTAGTCCATCTCATCAAGTCTCCTGCATATTCACCTTTATTTATCCTAAACATATTCACCTTTATTTATCCTAAACATAGTCCATCCCATCCCATAGTCTTTACATATTCAAAATCTCATTTCTCATTATTCCATTTTTATCTCATTTATAGTACCTTGGCATTATATCTTTGAGTAAGTGTTGAAGTTTCTTAGTTCATCTTAATGAAAAAAATTACTCAAATTGTGCACTCCATTTCAAGATATTTATTAAAGGCAAGGATTTATGGAGATATGTCAATGGCAGTAATCATATTCCTGAAAAAACAATAATAAAGATGAACACGCTAAGTGAAGTTAAGGATTTTAAGTCATGAGTTGAATTTTTGGATTTGGTGACCCATCATCTTAAATCTTTGAACCTTCAAGACTACAAAGCATAACACTATACTTCGATTTTAAATTTAGCATGAATTTACTATTCTCTAATAGGAAAGTCTTTCTATTTATGAAATTTACTCTAGTTTTATTAATTTTTACTTCTTTAGGCTTAATATAAAGAGTTAAAGACATTATTTATGTTGCATTGCCTCCTGAAAGACTTAGCACTGCTAATTTTGTTAATGAAACTACTAAGGGGTTAATTTCTTATAAAACTAATATCTTCATTTATTGTTATTTATAAATGCAAGGAAGTTCAAGTGCTCTTGATCAAACTGCTTCAGAAAGATATAATGATTCAGTTTGGACTCATGCTACATTGGTCCCAGGTATGAAGAATCATACAGTTTGCTTGTTTTGTAATAAGTATTTGAAAGGTGGAGGAATCACCCGATTGAAAAAAGCATTTAGCTGAGGTTAAAAGAGACGTAGAACCCTGTAAAAAAGTAAGTCATGATATGAAGTGGCAAATGAAAACATTGCTTGAAGAATATCAATATAAGAAAGAAAGAAGGGAAAGGTTGAATTTTGAAATTGGTAGTGGAAGTTTGTTTGCTAGTTTTCGTGGTGATTGTGAAAATGTTAAAGGTGGTAGTAGTAGTGGTATTGGTACTTGTACTAGTCGTGTTCCATCCCAGGCCTAGAAAGAAGTGAATGTTACACTTGGACCTGATGTGAGGAAAAGAAGAAGGTAAGTGACTAGTTTTTTGCACCACAAACAGCTGCTGGAGCCCAGCCTTCAATTCATAATGCAATGCAAGCAAGAGATGGGACTCATAATGTCAATATGGCAGTAGCTAGATGGTGGTATGATATAGGTTCATCATTAAATGCTTTTCAGTCTTATTATTATTAACCTATGGTATGCCTAGCTGCTTACAGTCCGGGACACAAAGCTCCTTCGATTGATGACTTAAGAGGTAAACATTTGAGTTTTTAATTTATGAAATTATAAGTTATTTGCAAAAAGAAGAGTGAATTGGGCTACTTTTAGATTTTCAATCATATGTGATGGTTGGATAAATAGGAGACAAGAGCCTATTATTAATTTTTTAGTTTATTCTGCAAATGACTCAATGTTTTTGAAGTCTATTGATACATTTGGCCTGATTAGAAATATTGATACTTTGTTTGAGATATTTGATGAAGTTGTTAATGAAGTAGGGTCCAAAAATATTGTTTAGTTCATTATTGATAATGATGCTGCTTACAAAATGGCAAGAAGAAGGTTACAGGATAAGATAATTCTTTTTTCTGGGCTCTTTATACTGCACATTGCATTGACCTAATGTTGGAGAATATATGAGATCCTAGGAATTTTTCTATTATTGATGAGACTATGTAGAAAGCTAAAAAGGTGACCAAGTTCATCTATAATCGTGCATGAGTATTGAATTTAACGAGAAAGGAATTTACCAATAGTAGGAATTTATGTCATTCTACTATGACGAGATTTGCAACAAATTTCATATCACTTCAATCTTTTGTTACGATGAAGAAAAAGTTAAGACAAATGTTTACAAGTGATAAATGAGTTGCATCTCAGCATGCTAGTTCGAATGTTGGAGTGGAGGTTTCTAGAATTATACTGTAAGATAGAGAATTTTGGTCTCAATGTTAATTTGTTATCGTGTTTGTGAGCCCTTGGTGAAGGTGCTTCGCTTAGCTGATAGTGAAGCAAAGGTAACAATGGGATATTTTTATGATGCCATGGAAAGGGTCAAGGAAGCAATGCCATTAAGAAACATAGGCCTTCTTTATACATACTGTATCTTGCAATCATCAATGAGAGATGAGAAAGACAACTTTCTTCTTCATTATTTACAGATGGGGGAGTTTTTTTTAATCCTAGTGTATATTTCAAACTGGATTTTACAAAGAAAGCTGAAATTAGTAGAGGAATGCTATTCAATATTACAACAATTGTTGGCCATAAAATGATGCAAAACCTTTTAAGTTCACAAATAGAGCTTTATAAGTTGTCTTCTGGAGATTTTGAATTGCCAATTGTTATTCGACAAAGAGAAAAACTTTCTCCAAGTATTAGTTGTTTCCTTTTTTTATTTTTTGAAAATTAATTATCACTTTATTTTATTTGTAACGCTACTTTTTTCATCTTACAATTTACAATTTCTTGGTGGGATCAATTCAGAAGTGATGTTCCAAAATTGCAAAGGTTTATAATTCGAATTTTAAGTCAATGTGTGAGTGCAAATGGTTGTGAACGAAACTGGAGCACATTTGAATTCATCCATTTTAAGAAAAGAAATAGATTGGAGCACAAAAGATTGAATGACTTGGTATTCATTCGTTATAATTTAAAGTTTCGGGAAATGTATCTTATTATCATTCTTAATTTTGATGCAACTTCTTATAATTTTAAAAAATAATTAAATTTTATTGTTTACTAAGAGTCGTAATAGCATAAGTAGTTCAACAGATCCAATTTCTATTGATAATATTGATCTTTTGGTGGATTGAGTTTCTGAGGAACTAGATTTGATAGATGTGAATAAATTGGAAGATAATCTTGGTTGAGAAAGTATTGATATGTCATTTAGTGCATTGAATTTGAATAATGATGATGATGAGACTCCGCTCAATGATGAGGATTTTGTACCAAATGATAACTAGGGTCAGTATAGTTATAACAGGTATCCTCTCGTAGATAATTGAATGAAGTTTCAGGTTTTTTTCCTATTCTTTAAATTTTACTTATATTTGATGTATAAGTTAAATTCTATATATGTAATGTAATTGTAAATATTTTTGTTACGGGTTTCACTTTTAGTTGGTTGGTTCCTCATCACGAACTCTTATAATAAATTATAATAGTTTGAGAGTTAAGGATATTTATTATTATTATTGGATATTTTGATGTAATTATTATTATTATATGATGAAATTGTAATGTTTTAAATGCTTTGTGCTGTTCTTAATTTTATATTTATATGATAATAATTGTCTTTTTTCATATTAATTGTGGTTATTATTTATATGTGAAATATCTAAAAATTATTGTTATTTTATATTAATTGTAGATATTATTTCTTATGATGATTTTTGGAAATATGGTTTATGTAAACTTATAATGTATACAATACAACAGTACAATATGACAATGAACTATTTTGTAATTTCTAAAAAAAATTTAGGGACTTTTCATAAATTTAAAAAATTATCCGAAATGATACTCGGTATTAACCGGTACCAGTACAGTACCATACTAGAACCCAATCTGGTACAATATTCACAACATTGATTGAGAGAGCTTTTGATGTTCTTAAGGTTCAATGGAAGATATTAGAGAAAACGATGTTGTTGACTTCTTTTGCTCTATCTAAAATTTTATGAAAATATTCAAATAAATACTAAGATATAAATAGCTAATACTTATGTCCTTATAAATTCTTTTTTTTTAAGTCATACCCTCATAAGTCATTTTACAAATAAACAACTAATATTGATTTTATCTACTAGTTAAATTAGCTATATTAACCTGTTGTTAGCTAATTGTTGATAGAATCAATTAACAACTAATGTAATCCGCTGATTGCCAAACAAAGGCCTAAAGGGTCCATTATGCTTCCATACTTGTATCTTTAGTGTTTTGACCATATTTTTACCAAGTTTTTACTGAGTCTTTTGCTGAGCATCTCAGCTCTAACCTTAGAATATGGTAACTACCCTTGATACTCCTTCAGCTAAGTTCAGTATAACCTTAAATTTGTTTCATACCTTAAGGCGTATACTAAAGATTTTAGGAGAAGAATATTGTTTTAAAATGGAAGTTGTAAACTGTATTTGCAGAAAGGAGAATTTTTGTTTCATATTAGAAGATATTACAAAGACAAGCTACATAGAGATTGCTTGATGCCCCTGTTACTACGCTAAGGGGTTGATTTATACAAGCAACCTCCAAGTTTCTATTTCGAACTTTAACAAAAATTAATCTTATCAACTATTTCAGAAAGTTGATGTTATCTTTATCAGTAGTAGATTCTTTTTTATATGAGTGGTTGGAGAGATTTTCATATGTATTTTCTTATCTTTCTTATTCAAATTCATCACTATATGTACAGATGTTGGATGCTTCATCATCAAATCATTTTAGTTGATTTTATGATGGATTTTTGAAAATGATTTTCTTTGCTTTAAGACTACATTTTATCTTATCTCTTGCAGTCATTCTTATCTTCACCTTATCATTAAAGAAGAAAACAATATTTTCTTTGAAGTTGATAATCT
>JAOQMP010000054.1:22439-43577 GCA_027563575.1 Erythroxylum pedicellare | reverse complement strand
CCCCGCCCCCCCCCCCCCCGCCCCCTTCATATAACAGAAATAACAGAATGGCTCTTATTTATCCACTGGTCCCAGGAAGTTTATTCTTCCTTTTACGGTGGAATACTAGTCTGTACCTTCCAAGACGGATTTGGTTTTTCATCAGACGTTGGTATAGACACAACATATACAACGATAATTAACATATTTTTCAACTTTTCTATATTATTTTTTCTCTCACGGAATTGAAACAGCTTGTTCGCCTTGTCCAGATTATCTTCAGCATTCCAATGTCCTAATAGCATAAACTCTATCCTGAGCTTTCTGATGTGGCTTTTGTAGGGATTGACTATTCTGAAGTCTTCTTGACTCTTGTACATGGACATATGTATGTAGGTTTTGGCAGATACTGTGGGCATTCCATGCCGATTGGTGAAAGGACATCAATACACTGGTGCTGATGATGTCGCTATGAACTTTGTTAAAATTGGGGATGGAAGGTATTCGTGATATTATGATGACATATATTATTCATTTATTTTGGCTAAACATTGCGTTTATTTGGGATGTACTTCATTGACTGCAAAAATTAATTATTATGTTAATGAGTATGATGCTTATAGCTTGTTGTTTGTCGAGAGTGAAATAAACCAAGATCCTCTATAATTTGGTGTTTCTTCAAAATCTTCTTTGTGGTATGAATTTAACTTTGAAGGTCCTGGTAGTTAAACAGTTACAAAATAATCTGATTTTTAGTATTTCATTTATAATTAAAACTTTCTTCTCATTAGTTTTGCTGAACAAAACCGACAGCTAGTAACATGCTATTTTGAATTACGACATCTTAGAAATATAATTTAAGACCACATTAAAATACTGGAAAATGGATCAATTTTACTAATTGTTAAAGCATAAGAACATGTGGAGCTCAATTAACAAGGGTTTTTTTTTGAACACCAAATCGTGTAGGATTTCTTGTGTGTAACCCTAAATTGTAGCTGTAGTTTTAAAATGAACAAGAAAATTGCCTTGTATAGGTAAAAACATTTACTTAAAAAACGTTTGCTTATGTTGGGCCTACATATTTTGGTTACTATAGTTTTCTTAGAGCATTTGTAGCCTCTTGGATATATGATATTTCATTGGAATATCAGAATGCAGTTTAAGTTATGATAATCTGAATTTCAGGGAATACATAGTTGATCTAATGGCAGATCCTGGAACTCTTATTCCTTCAGATGCAGTTTGTTCACATATCGAGTATGAGGAATCTTATTGCTCTGCTAGTCCTTTTTCTAGAGAAGTTGACTCCTCTCACATAACTTCTTTTAGCAGTGGAATAGGGAGTTACTCTGAGGAGCATTCAGATGCATCTGAAAAGAAACCAAGATCTAGGATAATTCCTGCTGGTATAAGCCGGTCTGATGGATACACAGGTTTTAGAAGGCCAGCTAAAGATGAAGAAGAATCCAAGATGGTGTCCAGTGATTTCAGAAAATCTTCCAGTGTAGAGAAGGCTTTGCAGAGGGAGCTTCCTGGCAGGCCAAGTTATCCTTACTCGCATGGACGATCACCTTCTTGGACTGAAGGTGTTAACTCCCCTGCTGTGCATAGGATGAAAGCCAAAAATGTCTCACAATATGTATTTGATGCTGCTAAAGATAATCCCCAACTAGCACAGAAACTTCATGATGTATTGCTAGAAAGTGGGGTTGTTGCTCCAGCGAACCTGTTCAGGGACGTTTATCCAAAACAGTTGATTTTATCAAATAGTGAGGCCAAACCTCCAGTTGAAGTTATGGATTACAAACCTAAGATAAATGAAACTCAAGATCTCATAAAGGATCAAGATGATCTTGGCCATGCTCGTTGTTTACCTCCTCTGCCACCTCAAAGAGTGCCCTCCAAAATAATCCATTCTTCCAGCCAGTCTGAGCAACTTAAACCCGTGGAAGTCCTTGGTCTTGTGCCTACCTTAGAATTAAGGGAGTTTGCTGGATTACCTTTATCATTGCAACCTGAAGTTACTCCTGTGCAATATGCTAGAAATGTTCCTGTAGCTGCAGCAGCAGCAGCTGCTGCAGCTGTTGTAGCATCTTCTATGGTTGTTGCTGCAGCAAAGTCGAGCAGTGACATGAATCTTGAACTACCAGTGGCAGCTGCTGCTACTGCTACTGCTGCAGCTGTAGTGGCAACGACAGCAGCTGTGAGTAAACAATATGAGCAGGGAGCGAGAAGCGATGGAGATGCAGATAGTGGTCAATATGAGCCACGTGGCAGTGGGGACAGGGGTAGTGGAGGCTGTGGTAGTGGGGACAAGGGTAGTGGTGGCCAAGGTAGTGGCAGCCGCGAACGTGATGCTTTTGGGGCAACCTTTGAAGGCGAGAGAATATCTGATAGATCTGTGGGTAATGAAAGCTCCAAATCTGAAGTTGCAATGGAAGATGTGGGTGAGTTTGAGATTCAGTGGGAGGAAATTACACTGGGTGAACGTATTGGACTTGGTAGTGGCCTTTTCATATTTCATAAATTTTGCTTCATCTCAAGTTATATATCTCAATGCAGTAGGTACCCTTATTCAATAAGCTAACTTAGCGTTTCAATATGCCCTTTTATTTGCAGGATCTTATGGAGAGGTATATCGTGGAGACTGGCATGGAACTGTGAGTATTCTTATATAACCTTGAAGTTTGCCTTTGGCTGGTCAACAGTTCATGTCTGCGCTAACCAAATGTCAGCAGTTCTAATATAGCAATAGTACATGACGAATGAGATCTTTACTCTGAATAAGACTCCCTCGCGTCCATCTAGCATGGACTTGAGGTGCCTGGTTGTCAACCAGCCACTATGCTGTTCCTTAACTCCAAAATGCTAAAGCTGCCCTAGCTGCCATAAATGCAAGGATTAGAAATTTTAAGAAACCATTGAGCTCAAGAACTTAAATTGTTCATGAATAAATAAATATTTTTCATATAAAGACCCCCGCTAGAAGTGTGAACAAATTACAGATCCATATGGAAGAGGTAAAGTGGCTTGTACCCTAGAACTTTCATTGATGGAGGTTCTAATATCGCGTTAAGAAAACTGTTCAACCTAGAAGTTTAATTTCTTGGGTGAGGCTTAGGAATGGATGAAACATCCATCTTACAAGAATAGTCATGGATCAGTGTGATTTGTATATTTTACATATTATATAGTAGTACTATCCCTTTTGAACCCTTTCATTCTGCATTCAATTTTCTGACAGAAAAATTTTCATATGGATTTAACTTCTTAATCTGTCAAGAGATGGAAGGAGACAAATAAATAACCTTCATATATTATATGTGTAATTAACTCTGAATATTTTTTGTAATTAGGAAGTTGCAGTTAAGAGGTTCTTAGACCAAGACATCATGAGTGACTCACTTGAAGAATTCAAAACTGAGGTACAGCTTTCTCTCCTCGCTTTGCCTATCATAGCAATATCTTAGTGTTTCTCAAAGGAAAAACTTGGATGGATATTTCTGTAACATATTTGATGGAGTTGCCTCGTCCTTACTAGATTTATTAACATAAATAGTGCAAATCTTGAGGGCCCTTCATTTCTTTTATCTCTAAAATATGTGTAGTGGGGCACCCTAGATATTTCTCCTATTATTGACTTGGTTCAGCAGTTCTGTCTATGTATCTTACTGCTATGTTGCAATGCTTTAGTTAATTTAAGACATGAGAAGTTTACAAAATATATACTTATATATTTGATCCTTTCTGGCTCCAAATTCAGCCAAACAAAGTCTTTGTTCTGAGCCACTACTGCCCTAATCCTTGTTCAAGGTCTAATATTTTTGAGATCTTGGGTAACCTGTATGTGCTAGGCAGACATCAAATTGCTAATGATTCCAATGGTTTGCTGATCTGAAATAAATTTGTCACATATTAATGTGAACTTGAACTAGTCAAAAACTTTATTATAAATTGCTTCTGATTTATATTGCAAGGTCCGAATCATGAAAAGATTAAGGCATCCCAATGTGGTTCTCTTCATGGGAGCGGTAACTCGTGCACCAAATCTTTCTATTGTGACAGAATTTCTTCCTAGGTATGCTGACTCTCTTTTACTTGGTTCTTTCTGATGCTATCACAGTGTTTTCTGAAAGTCAAAAGAATTGTGACTTATATTTTCTACTTTTAGGAGGAATAGTATGGTTTCTAACTACAGTAATGGCAGTATCATATCATGACATTTGCATTTTCAGAGGTAGTTTGTACAGATTACTTCACCGGCCTAATAACCAATTAGATGAGCGGAGGCGTTTGAGGATGGCCCTTGATGCTGTATGAATTTCTTTTGATCTACTCATCTTCAATGTCAATTGATATAGATCTTTACTTTATGTGTTCATTTGGATATTCTGTTCTCTACTTGACTGAAATTTCAGGCTCGGGGAATGAATTATTTGCACACATGCTCTCCGACAATAGTACATCGTGATTTGAAGTCCCCAAATCTTCTAGTTGATAGAAACTGGGTTGTGAAGGTTTTTTATCTATCTTTACTTCGGCAGTGTTGAACACATCTTGACATTCTCATAGTCTGTGTAGACTAAAGCAGTATCACATGGAATTTTTTTCTTGTCATCTTAGGTATGTGATTTTGGGTTATCACGGATGAAGCACAGCACATTTCTCTCTTCACGATCAACTGCAGGGACGGTAAGCTACTCTTAAAAGCACAGCACACTTCTATCTTACCTTATTTTCTTCTGAATTGATTATTATTTATTCATGGTTTTGATTTCTTTATAAGATATCACAATTTGGTTTTAATTTGGAATTGAGCACCATTAAATGTGTCATAACATGTTCCGGATGCTATTTCACTTCCTGAACTTAATCTACTAATGAAACAATTGAATTGAAAAACTTTGCACTGCTCAATGTAGTACGGAACCTGTTTTGAAAAGTGACTTGCATGAATAATAATCTGTTTGTAATAAAGAAATCATGAGATACATAACCTTTAGTCTTAGTAGATTGTTTCTTGATACATAACATTTTCTACCTGGCTTGAGTTGTTTCATGACACTGTTGATACTTCAATAAAAGCACTCTTTAACTTTTTTTTTTCCATGTAACCATTGTACGTTGTTCTGTTTACATGTTTATACATTCATGCTTGCTATATTCCTGATGCATTTGCAAGCTCAAATAATTCGCTCTAACATATAACAGATGGCACCGATGACATCTTTCTAATGATGCACAATTGTCTCCTGTTAGGACAAGCAAAATTCTTCATGATTTTTTAGTATAAGCTTATAGAAGGCTGATCATCTTTATCTATTTGCAGTCTTCCTGTTGGATTGCTTATGTTTGAGCTTTATTCTTTGCATGTTTCAGTATCGGATATGCTTTACAGAGTTCAGCTTCTTTTTTATTTGGTCTATTATTTTAGCTGTAATAATATAGTAAATTTCATGCCAAGCAGTGACCTTTAAATTTGTAAAGAAGCTATTTGTTTTAGTTTCCCCCGAAATGATGAAACCTAAATCTCTTAAGGTCTCATCTTGGATGCTTGCTTGGTTATAGACAAGAGTCCCAAGCACTAAATTAAGTTTTGGTTTTATTGCTTTTAAGGCTGAATGGATGGCTCCAGAAGTGCTACGAAATGAACCTTCAAATGAGAAGTATGCACTTTTATCCAACAAAAATGTTGCATTTGGTTGGGATTAGTTTATAGTTTTCTGTCAAAGTTGTGTAAATGAATGATCATTTTGCAGGTGTGATGTATATAGTTTTGGGGTTATACTCTGGGAGCTCATTACATTGCAACAGCCGTGGGAAGGAATGAATCCAATGCAAGTTGTTGGTGCTGTTGGATTTCAACATCGTCGTCTTGATATTCCGGATGATATGGATCCTGCAATTGCCGATATTATTAGGGAATGCTGGCAAACGTGAGTGTTTTGGTTGCTTTTTGTGCGAACTATTCTCAACATAACAGATTTTGTTTTTGAGATTCCGACAATTTGGACTAACCTCCAAGGAAAAACTCTTGCTTCTTTTAATAATTATTTCCATTGCAGTTGAACCTTTCCAAAAACTAATGATGGGAATCTCAGTTCCTCTAAGCCGAAAGGCGTGAATTCCCATTTATGAAGTTGTGACTTCTTTTCTCATTTTCAGTTTTTGTCAATTTTTTTTACTCATCTCTGTATCATACAATTTGTTTCCCTTTTCATTTTGGTTTCAGAGACTTTCTGCATTTTAGCTTAACATGCTTATGTGCAGTCATTTAACCAAAATATATTTGTGCTGTAGTTCAATTTGTTAGATTTATTTTGTCACTGAGTTTTTTGTCTGTTTTAACTTTGATGATGGGCTGCATAGGTTTGCATTGTATAACAACTTGTGCCACTATGATGATTGGTAGGTTGTATGTTCTTTAATTTGTCTTCTGTAACTCCCAAAGAATTTACCAAATTCATTTTTGATCGAAAATGATATATATCCACAAAATGAAGAGCACCAGTACTAGTTACGTGCTAAAGGCGGTAAAACATGTTCCAGCAATGGAATTTTGATATGTATTATACAAACTGCCTGTGGTTGTATGTTTCTTTACTGTTGCTGATATGATATATTTGTACTTTGTTGAAGAGTATGTATTTGTTTAGTCAGAGGTAAGTTGACACTGGATTAATGACTGATGTTTCAAATTATAGGGATCCAAACTTGAGACCAACATTTGGGGAAATCATGGCAGCTTTAAATCCATTGCAGAGACCCATTGTTGGTCCGCAAGTGGCTAGAAGAAGTTTGCAAGAGAGGGGTCAGCGATCACAAGAAGTAGAAGAATAGGCATGCTAAATATAGGAACTTACGGATGCAGTTCACTGGTTTGCCAGAACATGGAGACAAGAGTAAATGAGGTTGGTTAAGGATAAATGGCTCACCAACATATTGAGACGATTGTGATTCTTTTTTGTTTTTCTTTTTTGGGTTATATTCTTGTGCAGCAAATCTCAGGAGGGTTGTAAAAATATGTTTTTTTGTAAAATATTTCATTTCAAGTTGTAATCAATGTGTTGAGTTTTTGGATGCCATTAAATTACTCAACTGAAGAAGATGAAAATCATTTTGTCCCCTATAGCGTGGCATGCATGGCCTAAATGTTTTTGCATTGCAGCTTTTTATCTTTATCGTTGAAATTGTTGATCAAATCCAATCCAGTTTTGCTGAAGAGAAAATTAAGTAAACATTTAATTGATGTTTGCTAATTTGTTGAGAGGATTCCGTGAAGCTCCCTTTCATTGGTAACAGTATTACACATATTCCTCTCTCTTTCAGGATTTAACTTGAACGAACCAGATGACACTCTTACCTCTAATGCCATAAGCAGTTGTTGGTACCAATACCCTATTACAGCAATGTAATGTGTAGCTGCAATTGCGCGCAATACATATCCTTGACATAGTGATAGAATTATGCAATATCTATATTAGCTTGAATAAAGAATTGTTGTTCCAGTTCAGGTTCATTTCCAAGCAAAAAAGGATAAGGTGGGGACCAATTACTAAATCCTCTATCTTATCCTAGACAAGATAGTATCTTGGTAGCCTGAAAGTGGCAACTTTCTTTTCATCTTCAACTTTTCTGGTCCGACTAGACAATAACCGATCACTTCTCTTCATCATCGCATCCTCCTCCTCCTCCTAAATCGCCATCGTAGCCACAATCTTCAACACCTTCTACTCCACTGTTGACAACAAATTCATCTTCCGAGCAGCAGCCAGCAACTGACACTGTTAAAATGCAACAACAAAGGCCAACAACTTCCAGCATCAATGTAGAGACCACTGATTGGATTGTCTCCAACTTAAGAAGGCACTTCGGGCTCGGTGCTGGCCTTGCATGGGCTGCTTTTCTTGTACGTGGTGTGATCTCAGAACAGCTTAAGACCCAAGAAGCAGCAAACACAAGGTTTTTAGTTCACCTTTGTCTGTCTATTAACCGATATTCTTGTGTTTAATGCATGTGTCTGTAGTATGTGATCCTCTATGATTTTGTTGCACAAACTTAAAAAGAGTAGTAATATTTCATGGTGATAATAGTTGTGGAATCTATTAGCTGAAACTCGAGCTCCATTGGTAATAATTCCTTTCCCTGAAGGCATGCGCTTGGCTTCCAGTCAGGGTGGAAGATGGTTGTAATTATGTCCTGTTTGAGGAACATGCATGTTACTGAGCATTTTAAAATCTGAACTTGCCCACGATTAACTCTTAAGCTCCATGAACTTATGCACGAGACTATAAAGAATATAAAGCCCCAGTGCTTCTAAATTGTTAATCCTGTTACTGATATAGACTTACACAACTGCAGAAACGTTGAGAATCAGGAAGAGATAGTATTGCCTGATGGCATAAGGTACATGGTACATGCTCCTCAAACTCACACCTTAAGTTATTGAAAGTTGAAACATACCCAACTTCAACCCTACGATTGGAGACAGGTAATATGAGTTGAGAGTTGGCGGAGGCGCATCTCCAAGACCGGGAGACTTGGCAGGGATTGATCTCAGGGAACAAGTATAAGCAAGTGGAGAGATGTTTGTCCACACATTTGGTACAGAGAAGAAACCATTGGGTCTGGCCTTATAACAAAGGAATGTATGAAGGGATAGAATATGCATTGAGATCAATGAACTCAGGAGGAGAATTGTAGTTCCTCCTGGCTTGGGATTTGGAGATACTTGTGCAGACCTGGGTACTGGTGTGCAAATTCCACCCTCTGCCACTCCTGAGTACATTGTTGAAGTTGCAACAGTCTAAATTTTACCAGCTTGAAGTTGCAACAGTCATGCTTCCCCATGTAAAAGCAAATTCAAAGGTTCTGAGTTAGAAATTTCATCAATTAGGCTCATATGTATCACTTATTTTTGTAAATTTGAATCCCTTAAGAACGAAATTGAGAAACTTAAAAAAATAGGCTCTCCAAATCCATTAGTTATGGAAGATTTTAAAGGTGAAACCACAACATTAGTGATCTAACGCTTGGAATCAATTTCGCACTAATTGTACCACCTTGACTGAACTTGGATTCCTTTTTACCCATAAGAAAATGTAAGAAAATAGTCATCAGAACATTAATCTGCCTAATCTTTTCCTTCTCACTTTCCATTCCTAAGCATCCAAGTCCTCTGACGCTTAAAGCCTATTTCATAATTCTTAATCATCAGCAATAGCATAACAAAGGCCTTCGAAATTAAAAGAAGTCAGCCCAATTGGTCCAAAACGAAGAAAAGTTCGTAACTTTCACAAACACGAACGCTGGACATGTCTCGGCCACAGAAACAGATGGGACCCTGCTATTATTGAAAGAAGAAGAATGCACAGTCGCTGATACATATACAGTTGAGCAGCCGGCAAAAGCCAACTCCTTTTTTGGTCGTTAATGAGACCCTTCCTGTGTAATTATCTTAGACAAAAAAGCTCAAGGTAAACAGGAGTATTTGCTGTCTTCTACCCATCCAAATGGGAACCGTTATAGACTCTCATTTTCTGGCTCTCACTGCCTTTGTCACTGTAAGTCTGCCTTGTCCTTTGTCTTTCTGCTGAGGCTTGGATTTTATTGGTCTTCTTTGTATTTGTTGATGTCGTTGTTGCTGCTGCAGGTGGGTTATCAGTTTATGTTCTTTATAATCACTGCTCTTCTCAAGTTTGATAAAGTCACTGACTTTGCAGGTAATTCGCTTCCATTAGTATTTCTGGTTTGGTAATTCTTTTCTAGATTTGTATTTCCTATGTTTTCCTGTCAATTGTGTTGATGGATTGGCTGTAAATTTCGTTCTTTTCCATGTTCTTTTGGTTCTATTTAAGAGGAAAACAGGTTTGTTAAGAAATGGCTGGATCAGAAGATATGAAACAACTTCTGTTTTTTTTTTCTAATATCAGGAAGCACGAATTTCATCGTACTTGCTGTGTTGACTCTGGTTGTAAAAGGGTCATGGCATTTCAGACAGGTGAATGTCTCTTCTTTCAAGTTCACAATTGGTTTAACATTCCAGTGTCAATCTATCGAGACTTATGGAAAGTAGAGATCAGGTATTAGTAGTTGTACGATGAATTGTTTCTGAATTCTGTGAAGTCGGAATTGCTTGAGAAGAGCTACCTGCAAAGCTTCTCACATTCTTTTAATCCATTCTGCACATTAAATTTCTTTCTTGTTTTCTTTTAGTTAGACGATTGATGTTTGTAAACATCTCTTGTATGTTCTATGGCAATTGTCTTATTTTCTATCAAAGAAAAGTAATCTATTAGGTTTACATTTTTTTCAACTTTCTTGGATTTATTTAAATGAATATTGTGATGGAACAAGCAATTTCTTACAAAGTGGAGAAGAATTGCTCTATACCTTCATGAAGTTCTCTCCATTGCCTCTGAGCAACAATTAAAGACGGAAGCAGCCATTAATGTTACAGTTGCTGAAACATTTTTTTCTGAACCATGAACATTTTATCATTCATAATCATAGTGTTGTATTTGTTGAATTGTGTGAATCATATTGAGTCTCATTTAGTTTTCACCTCTTATACAGTGAAAATGGTTTCCTCATTTGATATTCCTCCTCCAACTGCAGGTAGTCTTAAGTTTGCTTGTCATAATATGGGGTTTTCGTCTGGGATTGTTCCTATTGATGAGGTACTATTGACAAGACATTGTTCTTGGCCTGAATGCTATGCTTCTGTCAGTAAACTCTAATTTTTGGATTTTTTAACCTTCAGGCTTTCATAACATTATTCCAAAAGAATAATTTTCATAAAAATCATTATTCTAAAAGAAATCTGAGTTTTGAAGTATGCTGGATGAGTTGGGAGTAGGTTTGGCTTGCAAGATTTACTTTTACACAATTGCACGACACCAGTTTTTTCTTTTCTTCAATTATTCAAGGCTTTCAAACTCGGATCAATGGGGTAATGATCCATCACTATCATAAGACATCAACTCTGAACAATCAATTCAAGCTAAAACTTTCATGCTTTGATAGAATGACATATTAGATGGTCCTGTGTCACCTCGATTCAACCATTGTTAAGAAAATATGCTTGTGCTTGAAGGTAGACATCTATGTTTTTGCATGTGAAATTATAGTTATGGTAAAATTGCTACTAATTGGCTCTGGATGTTGATCTTAAATTCTGTTTCTGAAATGTTCTATACAGAATAATTCAATGGGGAGAGGACAGACGTTTTGATGAAATGCGTAACAATTTGGGGAAACTAGCAGTCTTCTGGACATTTCAGGTTTTTGAACATATCCTTTTTCTTTTTAGGAATACACCCATCTCAACATCTCAATACTTGATGCAGTTGTAGTTTGATGTTAACTTATGAAATCTCTGCTTAAATTTCCATTCAGGCTATCTGGGTCTGGACTGTGAGCTTACCTGTAACAGTGGTCAATGCTAGCAATAGAAATCCTCGTCTCAAGGCTGAGGATATCATTGGTTGGATAATGTGGTTCATAGGTTTTTCAATCGAAGCAACAGCTGATCAGCAGAAACTGGCGTTTAAGAACTCCCCTGAAAACCGGGGAAAATGGTGCAATGTTGGAATGTGGAAATACAGCCGGCATCCAAACTATTTTGGCGAGGTATGCCATCTAGGCTTATGTACTATTATCGTGGAGCGAATGTTGCACAACTTTTCCTGTTAATGCATCTTAAAATCAAGTGTCGTTGTTATTAAAATAACTTTGAGGTTTCTACTTCCTTTTATGGAAGAGTATTACCAAACCAAAATATCACTTCACTATTTCTCCATTCAAAGTAGATTTATTTACTCCGCATGACCTCAGAGCATCCTTGTTAACAAAGGATGAAACCGCTTTTCTCCTACTGGCCAGTTGGTATCTAAATCACAACTGCAATGATTATGGTGGGGAAACTCACCCATACCACCAATTTTGAAGATTTATTCATAAAAATTAAGATTTCTGTAGTTTCCAAGTTAGTTTGGATTTTAAAGGAGAGGATAAGTGCACCGGCTGGCTACATATTAGAAGTGCATCTAAGGAATGAAACCTTAAATGCAGTAATTGCTCATTGATTTATACAAAAATAAGGAAGTAGCAAGTTGAAGTTTTCCTTATAGTATTGGAGTTCTGCTGGAATATTTTACTAAATATTCCACATACTCTCAAACTCAACATGACTTTCCTTGGTGTTCTCTTCTAGAGAAGGACTAAAAATGTTGCTTCTCAGATTTTCCTTTGGTGGGGAATTTTCGTGGCTTCCGCTACTGTGCTTGAAGGTGCTGAGTGGCTTGTAATAATTGGCCCGATCTTCCTAACACTCTTGCTTCTTTTCCTCAGTGGGATACCTTTACTTGAGGTTTGCTTCTCCTTTCTTAATATTATATCTTTATACCATAATTTGGTTAAGAAATTCAGTATATGCAACATACTAGAACAGGAGTCTGCTGACAAAAAATTTGGGAATGTGGCTGCATACAGGGCGTATAAAAGAACAACAAGGTTAAACTCATTTTCTTCTTTGTTTTCACTCTTTTCTTTTCTGGAGGAATCTTAATGATAAACCAACTTGCTGTTTTTCAGCCCTCTTATCCCACTGCCCCCATCAATTTATGGGAACTTACCTTCATGGTTCAAAACAATATTTCTCTTCGAGTTTCCTATGTACAATCGAAATCTTCCCAAAGAAGAGTCAACATGGTGAGATTGGACAACGGTGTTTTAATTATGTATGCAAACCCCAAATTGATCCATTGTGCATTTCTCATAATAATTGGTATATAATGGACTTATTACATTAATTCATCCAACTTGAGGTGGAATTGCTTATTATGAAGGCAGGATTTAGAGTTATTGCTATGTTTGCTTGTCTGCTGCATTTCATTCTAGGCCTGCATTTTGACACAAAAGCACATTGCTATTTAGATGTGTGTGCATGTAGCGCTCATCTTTGGTTTTTCCTACTTTTGCCCTTCCATTCTTGGTTTCTTTCTTTTGCCTTATCCTCCTACTTTATTTAGAATGTTCATATTCATTGGTAGAGTTTTTCTTAGAAAAATTTGGGACTTCTGATAAAAATAGCCCAAATATTTTGAATATAATTTATGCAACTTAGTGACAATCAGAGCTTTAGATATGGATCTGGATTGGTCAAGAGAAGGTAACTAGCATCCAAATGGGATTGGATATAGGTGTGTACTTCTTTTGTCTGATGATACGGATGCTTTCTAGCAATGAAGAGATTGATGAAAACATAGTTTACTAGATCATATTAGGGTGACTTAAATGAAAAGGTACATTAGGAGTTTTGTGTGACAAGAAGTTACTCAAGCTTAAATGTTAATTTTATCACGATTAGGCCACCATGCTCTATGAGGCGGAGTGTTGACCTATCAAACAAGTGCATAGTCTTAAGCTAATGGTGACGGAGATGAGGATGCTCTGTTGAATGTGCAACCTTACTAAAAGAGATAAAGTCAGGAATGTAATGATAAGAGACATTAAACGTAGCTACTATTATTGAGAAATTAAGAGAGACAAGGCTTAGGTAATTTGGATATGTTAAAAGAAGGTACCTAGACAATCAGTGAGAAGATGAGAGAAGATCGTACTTAAAGACTGTAAGAGGAAAAAAGGGAGGCCTAAAAAGAATTGGGAGGAAGTGATAAAAAATGATATGATACTGTTAGAACTTATCGAGGCCATGACTCGTAATAGAAAACATTGCATATTAGTATTCAAATAAAGGATCCCTCATAAGTATTCAGATAAGGGTAAGACTGCGTGTTATCGGACCTCCCCAGATCTCACGTTAGTGGAATTTTTACTGAATATTGTTGTTATTGTATGTTTCTTTTGTATAATCAGCTCTTTGTTAGGCCTGCTATTAGAAGTTGGTCGATTTCTGAAAATTATTTCTTCCATCCAATGTTAGAGGAAATGCTTGAAATTCGTTTTAAGCTTGAATAAAATTGCCACCAAAATTGATGCATCATCTCAAAACTGTTAAGGTTGCTTTGTGTTTAGCATCTTATGCACAAGTTTTATGCTTTCTAATGATTGCTGTGTCATGTGCACAGCCTACTTGAGCTACCTGAAAGTTGATTGCTTAGGTTTTGAACTCTTGAGGTATTTCATGCATCATTGGTCTTGTCCTCAATTTTGGAGTTCATTTTATTACTATATTTACTTATTTTTATTACCAGATTCTCCTTTTTTCTTGTGGCTTCGATCTAAATAGGACAGGCAAACTAGATTCCCTAAATTTTGGATTTAATTTTCACTAGTAGTTTCTGCCTTTTGTATGGCTTAGTTCTAAAATAGACGTCCATTTTGTGTAAGGTATAGACGAGTTGGGAAGAAGTCCGGGACCGACTGAAGTTGAATCAACTTGAGACTTTGGAGTTGATAGTTCCCTCTGCACAAGATGCGACAAAACTGTCCTATCTTTGTTTATGCTTCTGTCGTGAATAAGATGAGATTTAAGATTTATCACAATTGTACCGTTTATCTTTTCAATTGATGAAATAAAGTAGTGGTCTTATGTTCAAATACTGGCATCCTTATTTAATCTGGCAATCAGGTATCTTCCACATGAAGTACTTGCATTTACATACAACTTTTCTGCATAAGAAGATAGTTACAATTTACTACTGTTGACTAGGGGTCCTTGGAGTTGTGTCGAATTAAGGAAGACGAGACGCAAAAAGAAAACGAATTATAAGCCTGCAGTGTTATTGATGTTCTCCAAGGAAACCACAGCACTAGATTTAAACTCACTTGATGCTTGTGAGCGTGACGTAAAAATATAAATGACCCAAAAGTGTAGGCATACAAGATAAACCAAAGACCATAATTTTGCAGCAGGATTTCTCCTTAAAAACACTGCCCCAGCCAAAAATATTGCATCTAACTGCACAAGCAAAGATCCCAGCTGTTTCTTTCCTGTGCGTATTTTTTCTTCAAATAATGGCCTCAATTTTGATTCAGACAAGTCCCTTGTTCCTGATTCTATATCTTTCGAGCTCATCGACTTATTTTCTTCCAGCAACCTTGAAACTGCCTGCAAAACCGTCATGAAAAGAAATGCAATGACAAAAATCAATTGGCCATCTTTTGTCGCCAATGTTAATAATATTGATACTTCGGTAAGACTATACCTCAATTCTAAAAAGAAGAGTTGCCTTCTCTGAGGAGAGAGCCTCAACCTGGTTAAATATGCAGATTTAAGCTGTTAGTATCGTATAAGCTTGTAATTGTTTTGTGAACATATATATAGCAGAACAATTGTGAATAAGTAAACCACACTAACATAAATCTCAATAATAGCTCTGCAACAAAATGAATAATAATTAATCATTAGAGTCTCAAACCCTTGTTGATCCTTTAATATAAAGGTTGAAGTTTTGTAATCTTTTCCTGTCAATGAGAACAAGTGAAACACTGTTTTTCTGGACATTAACATGAAAAGCAATCAAGTGCGCAGCTTTTGAAATCTTTGAACACAATAAGGTACATGAATTATTAAAAGAAAATGAAGATAGTTCCTCATAGTATGGTCTGAATAGAATGTGAATCCCAAAGATGTAGCAAGATAAATTCATGGAATAAATTGCAGTGACCAACCCTTTCTGTTCACTGTAGTTGCAAATATATCAGATATCAACCAGTATTAAATTTTATCTTCCCGCTTCGTTTTCTCAGTGCACAAACACTGAAGCTTGCATGCTCGTGTGATTGCATTCTTGAAAAATATCTAAACGAAATTCACAACCTCCTCTCTTGGGGATAGGAAGGGGACTAGCTGTTAACTGGATCTTCAAAGCCAACACTACTTCAAAGGTACTAGTTGCCAACCCTTAAACGTAGACGTTACTAAGAAGAATGTTTGACATACAAACCTGGGCCTGTTTCTGAATTAGATGATCAGTCAACTGATTTAGCCTTCTCTTGAGTTCAATTTCTACTTCTGTTGGATCCTCCATCTCCTTTCTTGTCATTTCAATATTCACTTCCAGCTTCTTTGCCTGGAGTGCAATATAACAGATTAAATTTGTAAATTTAAGTGACCAAATGAAGCAGATCCATGCTGTGATGGAAACAAACATAAATAGAATGATCCGCACTCTAGATATAACAACTAGTAGCATGAACCACTACGTATTTGTCAATCTCGGCTTCCACAATCATCTACTGCCCTAGTGAAGAACATTTCCTTAATGTTGTGCTTGGCTCGACACTAACAAAAATGATCTTTGCATTGGGATAGCAAAGCCTCTCCTAAAGCTCATACATTAGCTTTGTCCGCAGAAAATAAAGGCGTTAACAAGTTGAACTATTCTTAATAGGGATTGCAAGTTAAACTGCGTTATTTTTTATATATCTGCATTAACTCTCAACAAGAACTTAAAAGCAAAAAAACAAACTAAAATCTAAACAAAAGCTCTAGTTTTAGGAAATTGAGTTATAAAACATAGATAAAGCTGTCCGCAAGCATTAAAAGAAGACTAGAGTGTCATATCAACGGTGCACACATATGGAGCAACTTTAAATTGAGGAATATAGCGTCAAACCATTTGAGCTAACCTGATCTTCCAATTTTGTCAATTTATCCATTAGGCAAGAATACTCTGCTTCAAGTGCTTCACATTCAATTTCAGCTCCTTTGGAAGCTGCCAACTAAAAGTTTTCAGGGGAAAAAAAAGTTAAAAATGGGCCAAGTTTTATGCAGCACCAGGAAAGGACTGCAATGCCCTCTAGACCCCAGCTAATCGACAGAGATCATAACTGCAAAATTTTTACCCACTTGATTCAGGTAAGTTCCAGAAAAATGTGTCTTCAAGATTCTCCTCCTTAGTTCTACAATGAAAAGAAGCTTAGGTAATACATAAACAAATTTAGAACAAAACAAAAGATATAATCCCTCTCATCTATTGTCTGAAGTTAGTATAATAAACCAATTCAATGAATGCTAAAATTCATTCATAGTTGGAATTTACTTGGGTAGATTGTATAAGTTGCCCTCATAAAATATCAGGAATAAATGATAAATATTTAGGTTCTTTTACAAATTCTTCTCTTCAGATTCATGATTGCAAAAGATAAAAGTAGACCACAGTGACTATATAAGTTTGAAACTCGATAAGGTAAATGTGTTTTCATTAGACACATCTTGCCTTCCCTCTATATATCATCCATTTTACAAAAGCATAGCATAAGAAACCAAGCTTGACATGCAAAAAATTTGACCAATTAATAAGAAAACCTCCTCCATTGAAACAAAAGGTTCAAAAGAAAACATAACATTTCCAAAAGAGAACCAACTCCTATAATTGTTAAAATTGCCTCTCTTCAACTTTGGAAATTTGATTCCTGTTTTTTGTATTCTCAAGTTTCATCAGTTCAATTGGTTGCTCTAGTATAGTACTACTGCAACTAAAAATATATAGCACAATCCCTTCTACCTGGAAATGCTTGCACAATAGTATGCTATAGATAGAGAGAAAAAAAAGAAGAAGAAAAGATTGTCTCTACATTATTTTAAACAGTTAAATCCAATATAGCACACCTTCAAGGGCCACTTCTTTTAATTCAAGCTGTTGTCGTAGTTCAGCAACTTGGTTCATCTGGCCAGTAAAAGATGAAACAGTTGGTAAACTTGCAAGCAAGTTTGTCATAGTAAGGACAGCTAAAAAATATCAAAGCCCAAGTGATATCAGTATATTTTCTATTCCAGAAAAAAAAAAATCAGGTTAGTATGTCGATGATGATATAAAAGACGTAGCATAATCAAACTCCAATCAGCTTCATCTAATTTCAACCTAGCAGCTAGAAATATTACTATTATTATTTTTATCTGAAGCATTATGGAACCACATTCTGTGGTTCTCACAACCAATGCTTATCAAAGAATAATCCCTTCACACCCACTCCTCTCTTTCCCACTCCTCCCAACTCTCCCACAATTACCCCAGAATAAAGCAAAAGTTGACTTCAATATCTAATAGTCCTTTTCATTTTCTTCTGTTTGTCTGTTCTTTTCGGATGTACACCAAACAGCACCTTTAGCTGTATCTTCTAGAACATAAGGTATACTAGTGCTTTTAGGGAAGGAAGAATATTCATCATACAACTAGCTGAAAGTTCTTTTATAACTTACTTCTGAAGCAGTTTCGTATACTCAATTATTTTACATAAAAAAAATCTCAAGTACATTCCAAAGTTCTCTTGAACATAATCAATGCAACGAACATGGGTAGGCACATCAATTGAGCCTTACATGCACTTTCTCCATACCTCTAATTCAAGATTCTTCTGTGCAGTAGCAAGAGATCTAGCAAGATCAGCATTCACAGCCTGCAATCACATCAGTGTTTATAAGTAACTAAATTCAAAGATTATACACTATCTGGTTCAACATCTTTGTCAGCTGTTTTCAACTACTATAGTCCTGATTCCTGAATGATAGACCGTAGGTCAGTGAAAAGAAAATCTTAAGAATCCTCATTCACAAGACAGTATACCTCAACTTTAGCCAAACGTGAAAGGGCTTCCATTCTGGTGTTATTATGTTTCTGCTTTTCTAATTCAACAGCTTCCATTGTTTCCATTGTGGTCATCTGCAGCTGTGAAGCCTGAGACAGGCAATATTAACCACATTAAATGTCAGCAAATCAAGGAAAGTTTGGAAAAAAGATCATCGGAGAACCAATACAACATGAATAATGCTAAATTTGCAGTTTCCTCCTGTGATGGTACTTTAAATCCTGAGAAGTGAGGACTGCCTGCTAGAATAGATTGTATACTGAATTTAAATCCTCAAGAAAGATATTCATGACCTAAAATTAAGTCATGTAATCTAAATTGATGAATGACAGTAGTTCTCAGAACAGGGAAATACGACTGTACAGCAGCCATAAATCAGCCGAAAATAAAATAACATATGTCACACTAGAGGTAAAAGCTTTATTTATAACTTCACCTCTTGTACTTGTTGTTTAGCTCTTTCCTCAAGTATCTTCTCCAAGCTTTGCTTCTCCCCTTCTAATCTGGCAACCATATTCTCCCGCTCTTTGACGGCCTCCACTGCTTTAGCAGCGGCTCTCTCAGCCAAAATCTTCTCCCTCCTCTCTCTTTCTCCTTCACTCTCAGAGTCAGATGTTGAACCTGAATCACTACCTGAATCAGAACCCTCATCGCTTGCTGAAAAGGAAGCTTGTTTTGGATTATCAGAGACTGTACTTCTAGGTACAACACTAGTGCCACGTTTCCCTTTCACTGTACTTGTTAACTGATGATAAACATCAGCCACTGCCTTCCTCCCATCAGATACTTTCTCTAAAAATTCTGAGGACTGATCATTTTGGCTTGTTGCTCGCAAGCTGTCCAACTCAATGACATCCTGAGATTCACCATTCACTCCATTTCCATCATTACTTTTCAATTTAACCATTGTGCCGCCTGCCTCCACATCCTTACGTTCCAACCCTTTCCCATAAGAAACCTTACCACTACTCTGCAGTTCAACACTGGAAGACCTAGCAGATAAGCTAGATTCATCTCCATCACATGGTTTCCCATTCAATTTAGTCCCGGATGTGATGTCAGGCTTCTTCTTAGACTTAACCCTACCATCAGGTAGTTTATTATTCTTCTTGTTCCTATCTAGCATTGACAAATTCGATCCAGAACTCACAATCCTCCCACCATTCTTTAAACCACGAATCATAGAAGCCCCATTACTACTGCTACTACTGTTACCACGAGTAGACATCGCCGAAGGGTTATTACTAGGGGTGCTAAGCAGCTCAGTCCAATCACTATCACTTAGCGTAGTTGGCTTACCTTTAGGCTGCGGACTACTCGAAGCCTCCTTCTCAGCATTATTAACTCTACTATTATTATTATTATTATTATTATTATTACTATTATTAAAAATACCATTAGCCACATTGCTGATACCAGGATCAATCTTCAATTTGCCCAAGTATCCAGTATCATTGTTGTTGTAGCCGTCAGTGTCGTAGATTGTTGTCTTCTTCTTTAACTGGTCTTTTAGAGACACGTTGGCTCCAGTTTTCTGTGGGACATCGAATCTCTGGTCTTCAGATCGCAAAGCCTCATTCTTCTTCAAAGATTCCGCCGCTTGTTGATCGATCTGATTCACCACCATAATTTCTCACATCATAATTCAAAACAGGACCTTTTTTGAAGGAAAATTTAAGAAAGAGAAAAAAAAAATGCCTGTTCAAAAAAGTTCTCGGCGACTTTGAGCTTGGAGGAGATCCAATTGGCCATTGTCGCTGTTTTTCTCGATCCTCAGATCAGTTGCTGTTGGCTCTGTCCAGCATTTTATGGAAATATTTAAGAGAAAACTAATAAAAATTTTAACTTGGGAGATGGTGAGATTTGAGTTGAAGAGCAAACGCGAAAGGAGTGGGATGACGATGATGGAACATGGAAGGCTCTCGCTAGCGTGACTGTGTGGCAGAAAGCTTTTGAATGACCGTACGCAGTTTTGCTGTAAATCGGTTTATAGCGTGGAAGATCTTAATTCGTCCGTCACGGAAACGGGAGCCTACGACCGAGGTACGTGTACGAAATGCTTGCACGTGATGTAACTCACTCCACACATGCCTGACTAGGACTCAACAACTTCCCCCGACGACGGCAAGGGCAAGGAAACTGTGTTTGGCTTCGGACCTCAAACTAAGATAATATCGAATGGAAATAAAAATTGGATCACCTAAAGATAGATAAAATGGATAAGAACAAACAACTGTAACTTTGAGTGACAACTACATAAATTTATTAAGATTACATCATATAATTATATGTAGAGAAAACTTTTGTTAATTATAGTGGCTTTGTTTGATAATTAGTGGATCATATTAGTTGTTAGCTGATAGCTAATATTATCAGCTGATTTGATCAGTAGATTGCATTAGCTGTTTGTCATTTGATGTTTGGTAAAATTAACTGTTTAATATTAACTGTTTATGTATAAAATGACTTATAAGAATATGATTTAAAAATAATTATAAGGGTATGAAGATTATATATTTTAGTATTTCGTTGAATATTCTTATAGAAATTTAGATTTTAGATATTAAATTTTACAAAAATTAAGTTTATAACTTTAATAAA
>JAOQMP010000053.1:0-11209 GCA_027563575.1 Erythroxylum pedicellare | reverse complement strand
GCGATGTTTAATCTGGATGGACAAGTAGTTGAATTGGCAAGCGAGAAAGCTTAATAATGGAAGTTATGATTCCCTACATTGACAAGGCGAGAGGTTGGCTGTTTCTGGTTGTTTTTATGATCTATATAACAAACGAAAAGAGTTAAAAGCATTGCTGCAGATTAAATAATGTGTTTATGGGCTACATGAATTTCTACCGATCGTTTTGAATTTTGAGGGAATTTTTTTTCTGGAAAGTAATATTATATGGTCTGGCATAACCCTGAGCTTCAGAAATAATCAAGAGAGAATTAAGTGTTAAATATTCCCAACACACAGTTCAAACTTGGAACCAGCATTAGCCAGAAAAATACAACTTAAAAACCGCTGATTAAACTTTCCCTGAACTTGATGATGCGTATAGTCAAAGTCAATCCTTCCGGTTCCAGAGTCGTGGAAAATTGTTTGTGATGTTAGCATTCATCAACTTTTATTCAGACAAAATAATTAACAACTTTTGAAAATTTTCTTACATGAACTAAGCATGGATAAAAATTATTATTAATTTATACCATCGCAAATGAATTTTATTTAAATACTGGAGATATGGATATTAATAATCCTTAAGTTTCATAAAAAAAATTTAAGATGAGTTGATACTTTTTTGTTTTCAGTTAATATACAAAATGATTATTTATTAAATGATTAAATTCAGAATTCTATTCAATTTTAATATTAATCAAAATTAGTAAAAATAATTAGATATATAAGTTTTTATTTTATTTCAAATATATTAATAATATTGACATTAAGGTTAACTATGGACTTGTCTGAACAAGATTAATACGTAGACGTACGTATTTTTCTTTGCATTTTTGTTTTCAGTAAGCAATTGAAAACATAGAGTAAAATGAAACTTACTCTAGCAGATATAGTAGTTATTAGACCTTCTCATCACAAGTCCAAGCTGTTACTATTGCTGATTTTGTATTATTTCTCCCTTTAAAAAATTAATATGAGTACAATACTTGTATATTATCAACTTTGGCAATAAGTCTTACACGTGTTGTACCTTATTCCACCAACTTATCCATTTTCCAACTTTGAGTTGAAATTAGCTTCCTCTATCTTCTATAAAGTTGTTTTTCCACCTTCTTATCTTTCAAATAACTCTAAATCTATTTTATTACACAATTATAGGGAGAGTTAAACTAATTGTCAGGCTATCTAGTCAAATTTACCAAGATAATGAACTAAATATAAAAAAAATATAATATAATTTGTATCAAACATGTTATAAAAGTGGCAAATACCAAGTAATTAACCCTAAATAACATGCTTATAGACTTATTAGTGTCATTTCTTTCACTAGACCTCATCCCGTTTAATTAGACTAGTTATTGAACCATTTTATTATCTTTATACCATATCAAAATTTAAATTTTTAGTTTTAATTTTGAAAATAGTGATTAATAAATGTCCGATAAGAATAAGATTCCAACATTCCTCCTTATAGACAAATATTAATTGTTATATTTCTAATAAAGAAAAGTAATAAAGGTTAAGAGAATAAAAATGCTATTATCTTTGGTTGACCTTTATTAAAAAATTTGGTCCAAAGATAGTTGAAGTTAACTACTTAATCTTGTAAAGCTTTTGATATTAGAAGATACAAAAAATATGTCATATATGGCCCATATCCAGTATAATCATGTATATTTAATAACCTTGCTAATATGAATAAGAAAAATATAGTATGGAAAACAACAATTATACCAAGATGATCTATAATGTATTGTGTTTTGTCTGTTAGTTTTAATTTAGGTGAACTTTATGCTAAACTATAATATAGAAATATATGTATAATAAATATATTATAGAAAATCTGTATAGGATTAAAACTTATATCCCTTTATGCTCGTAAAGTCTTTACATATCTCAAGATATTTGGAAGTCTAAGGAGACATAGGATTAATGTCGAACTATATATATGCTTAGTGACCTATAAGATGCTTAAGATTGACATAATTTTAAGCTTTCATTTGCATTATAATAATGCAAAAGAATATTATAACTAAGAACAAAATGATGGCCATAAATATATATAAACAATGCAATCATATTACATGATAAGAAAGTTGTATCCAGAGAAACTATTTTCTCTAAGTATCAATGACAAAAAAAACTTATATTAAAAACATGTCTGTATGATGAATTCCTCTAGTCAAAGGATCAACTAACATATACCAATTCAAAATATAACAATAATAACAACAACTCAATGAAAGTTCCGTTGATACATGCAGCCTGGGGAGGTTCAATAATATATAGTCTTATCCTTAACTTATAAAGAGGTTGTTTCCGATAGACCCACATGAAGAAAGAAAAAAAGAAATATATATATATATGCGTATAATTATTAAAATAATAAAATAGAAATAAATAAGAAATACAAATAAATAAACACAAATTAGAATATAAAAATATAACAAGGTAAACAGTACAAATAAAAGATAAAATAAGTAAATAAGTACACACACAATATATTATCTATTATGTGCCACCTTTTTATATAAATTATATTTATCAGTTTATATTTTGCATATTTATATAGATTAAATTAGTATGAAGTTAGCATTTCTATCTTATGTTTGATGTGAATTACATGTATTTTCTTATATTTGGTTCAATGAGTTAAAGTTGAAAATTGGGGATGAGTTTTTGGATTTGAATGCAACATTCTCTATGGTTATTTGGAAGGTGAGCCTTGGAGTAATTGGTAAAGTTGCTCCTTTATGACCATAAGGTCACAGATTCAAATAACAGAAATAACCTCTTTGTAAAAATACAAAGGGAAGGCTGCATACATTATGGCCCTCCTTAGACCCTCGCAAAGTGGGGAGCCTTGTGCACTTGGTACATTGACTATTCTCTCTGGTTGTCCAATTAAAGAGAAACTAAAGTCAGTTGGGAGTTAATATGAGGGACAATAACTTTTTAGAAGGCATCAAAGTTCAATTCAGGCTTAATAGTATAAAAAATTGGAGAAGTAAGAAGTAATGAAGAACTAACACCATACTTATTGCAGTAAAAAAACTATTGAGATATAAAACCTAACATGCATTGATGTCAGGAGCGACTCAGGCACTAGGCTTGTTACATAGATTTCACATACAAAAACTTAACATCATTGAACTTAGACTTCTTATATATAACCCTAGACTAGAAATATCATAACTAGGGTTATCCAAAGAGACCTTTTATTAGTTACTTTTGATTGAATTCTTGTTTTAGGTTTTCTTAGCATTAAGGAGAACATAGAAGCAAGATTGGTGGAAGATTTACCTCTATTTAGAAGCAATTAGTAGCATCTATTCTACTTCTTTTTCCTTTATTTTATTTTATGATAAGATTGTTTCATTTTTGTTTGAATTTCATTATGTTTAATAGCTAAATCCCAAATTAAGGTTAGGGACATACTTTATGTGGAATATTTCAATTATTTATGCATACATAGTTATTGATTGGATTGAATTTGTTCTATTTTATCTTAATTATTGAATTTAATAATGACCATCATATATTGAATCTTAGGGATTGTATGAAAGATTGAAAGGAGAATTATAATTCATACACTAAGAGAATAAAATTTCTATATTAAGTTAATAAAACAAAACAAAATAAAGGAAGGGGATTTTAAGACATAATTTGAAAAAAATAAAATTAAAGACATAAAAACTAATTAAGAATGCAATTTAGTGAAATCAAATGAAAACGAATATCTAGCCTAATGTATAATTTTAGTATTGATTCTTTGAATTGATCATTGATGTAAAGATAAACTCTTCTATTCCTTAATAAATTGGTTATGGTTGTTAACAAGCTCTAACAACCTATCTTTCCTTCCTTCCTTATTAACCAAAACAAGCTCTATGATTAATTCTCTTAGCTAATATATTAACAACATTAAAAACTGGAGAGATTGATAATTCTAGTTAATAAACACTTAACCTCAGTTTATTTAGCCTAGATTTTATATCCATATAATATGATTAAAATATAACTACATAATATGAATAAAATATCCTATATTAAACTATGCTATTTCATTATTAAGCATTAGAAAAATCAAATAATTATATATTTAATCATTCTAATTGGTAATATATTATTTTGATAATTGAGTGATAGGCCTTAAAAGATATATAAATACTAAAGAACAAAAGAGTAAAGAAGAACAGCTAGATCTCACACTTTTTAAGTAATCAAACTTCAATTAACTTTTGACTAGAAAGAGAGTTTTGTTGCACATGGTTCTTAAAAAAAACATAAAAGAAAGATAACAAACTATTTAATACCATAGAAAAACTAAAATGAACTAAGATGAGAGGGAGATGGTATGGCTAGCTCCTATAACTATTGCCTATAAATAATTCCAAAACCTATCTAATCTTCCTAAAAATAAGGGATAAAAGTTAAGATCAAGGCTAAATTTAAAGAATCCCACTTTTATTGGGATCGCCTTTCCAAAACAAATTTGACCTAATCAAAATTCCTAAATAAAGTAAAATAAGGGCATAAATAACTATGATCTATTGACTTTAGAAAGGTATCATCCATTTAATCATGTTTATTTTCTAGAGTAGTAAAAACTCTCTTTTCTTTCTTCTTTCTTCACTTTTTCACTCTCTCTCTGTGCAGCCCACTCTCACTAACCCTAGCTTTGAAAATCTTTCATCTTTCTCCTAAACATTGGTATTTTTCCATTTTTCCATTTTTTCATCATTAATCATTTCTTTTACAATTATTTCACATTACCCATTCAAGAATACAAGGATTTGGTGGTTTCCTTTTGTAAAATGTGCTCTCCTCTCTTTTGCCTATTTTTGCAGATTTTTCTTCTTCAATGGCTCCAAAGAATCTTTTCGTTCGGAAACCAATCGACCAATGGTACCTTCAAGTCTCCGGAGAAGGTAAAACTAATATGATGGTCAATTTTCACGCCCCATTCCCAATTTTTCGAAAAAAGAAGGTATGAGATTCCGGGACTTTAAAGATAGAGAATATTGCCTCCTAGATACTTTGATTTTGAATTGTTAGAAACTTTAAGTTTGAGGCGTAATATTGAAGGATTAGCTGCAAATATTAGTTGGGGTCGTCTAATTTGTGATATACTGATATACCCAATGATGATAGTGGAATTTTTCACCACTGTGCACTATAATCCTAAAATGGACACATTCTAATTTAGAATAAGTGGTCATGCTTATAAGTTTGATTATACTGTCATTCATGCACTTTTTGATTTGTCCAACATAAAAGTTTTAAATGACCATGATGAATTTTTTGTGGATGATTATTGGAAAAGCCTTACAGGTGAAAACTCTTTTGATTCTAGGAATGCATCTAACACTTTAATTCGTAGCACTGAGCATTTACTACTTCATAAATTTATGTGTTTAATTGTTTTTAATAAAACTGAAAGCAATAAGTGTTTGGCTAAATAACTTTTCTTTCTTTAGTGCATGGATCGCAAAGTTAAAGTAAATCCCCTGTATCACATTTTTAAGTCTATTGTGAGTTGCATTAATAAGACAAGCTTATATTTTGGTATGACATATATTGTTATTGCTTTGGCTTCATTTTACAATCTTGATGTGGATAGTATGCGTACTGATAACCCTAATGTATTTGATATATCATATTTAAGATGCTCAGAAATTTTCGACCTCCATTCTATGAAGCTCCGAAATCCTCAGATGGGTATTGTTGTTAAGAACAGTAAGGGAAAGAATGCAACCACATCTCAACCATCCACCTCTCAAGTGCCCCTAGAGCCCCAAGAAAAAAGTAGTCGAAGAGGAACCAACAGTAGCAGTAGATATTGATGGGTTTAGACAAATTCTTAACCAAATGGTCGCAAATCATCGACAAATGACGCTGCAAATCAATGAGCTTGGCAACCAAATGCGAAAAGTACACAAGGAGTAGTGATACATTAAGAAGACATTCCTCAAGTTCATCCAGGCGAAGAACATTAAAGTCCCCTCTCTTACGCCCTCACCACCGCAATCTCCATGAGTCTTCTTACCCTTCACTTTTTATATTGTTTTATTTATTTTGTTAGTTGTGTTACTTTTTTGCTTGTTGATATTGTGTTTGATGTTTTGATTTCCTTTTGTGGTTGCCTTGTCACAATGAGGACAATATCATGTCCAAGTGTGGGGACATGACATTTTCTTTGTCAATTGCATTTTTTTAGTTTTTTTATTTACTATTTGCATTTTGTTAACTAGGATGCATGTTTTAGGCATATTAGGTTGTTGTTTTATATCGTTTTGTGTCAAGCAATAGAACCATAGTTGAGTCATTTTGATGTGTTTTGCCATGAGATTCTGCCATACCAGTTAGAATGAGATTGAATGCATGCTTGAACTCATGTTAGGCTACTTGAGTAGAGAGTGAATCATGTTGAGTGATGAAAAGCAGTTAGTTGCATAAGCTTACTCAAAATTTGACACTTGAGCAATGAGTAATGTAGAGATGCATAAAGAACTTTCATTTGAGCCAATATGAGGATTGAGCCTATATGACTCCATCTACAGTAATTTTATTTCTTTGATTGTGTGATGCTTTCTTAGGTTACTACCTTCAGAACTTGCTTTGAATTGGTTTGAGTTTACTGGATGCATACTTAATAGAGATTATTAAGACCCTTTTTTGTGATAACCCTTGGCTTAAATGATATGCCTTTTTCTTATCTCTTACTACCCCCGTTGAGCCTTAACTCCTTTGTTTCTTGAAAAAGCCATAGATTTAAAAACCCAAAATCCCATTAGCCTACCCATTCATAAGCTTAGTAGAGTATTAAGTGATGCATTAGTTTAGGATTTTTGCCACATTTTTTTTCCCAAGATGAGTTAAGTAATGCTTCTACTTTTGGATCACATTGTATTTAGTTTCTATTTTGTTTATTGTTTCTTCAATTATTGAAAAATAGAAAAGAAAAAGGAAGAAAATTTTGGTAGCATCAATAAGTGCGGATTAGTAGTTTATTTTCATTTGTATCTCAGAAATATGTTGTGTTACCCCTTTGTTCACTTATTAATTTATGAATGCTTGTGTTAAACCCTTTACCCTTTTTGACCTACCTTAACCCTCACCACATTACAACCCAAAACAAGTTGTTTTGATTTATTTATGCATGTAATCATTGTAGAGAAGAATTGGTGTATTAGTAAACCTATAGTAGTATAGTTTCCTATAGGGAGCTAGAGCTAAATGCTAACCATCAAAAACTTGAGAGAAATGAGTAAAACTGTGAGGTAGATCCATTATGTGTTTATACTTATCTTTGAGTGATGATGCCATAAATTGAGTTTGCTTATGTATACTAATGAAAAGTGGTCATGATATGTGTAATAACTTGACATTTGAGTTGGCCAAACTTTGATGGATTGCATGCTTTGATTTTTGTGAAAATGAAGTGATAAAATTGATTGGTTGTGTTTGATTTTTATTGAGGACAAACAAAGATTTAAGTGTGGTAAGTTAATAGTTGTGCAATAGTGTGTGTGTGTGTGTTTTAAGTATTTGGCATGTGTCTCTTGCATAATAGGTTAGTATTATTGTGTTTTAGGACTTGTTTTGAGTGTTTTTGTTTAGTTTGATCTTCATGGTTGTTCTTTTGTGTTTAATGTTGTTTTAAGGTAAAAATTGATCATTTTGGTGTAAAAATAGAGGGTGTACACCTTTGTGATTGGGCTAAGGACCAAGAGAAGAGAACAAAAGTGGAGCTGTTGAAGAAAAGGAACCTATAACTGTGGGAAAGGGCATGTTTCCCATGATCATGGAAAACCTATAGAGAAAGTTTCTATAACCGTGGGAAAGGGCATGTTTCCCACCATCGTGGAAAATCTATGGAGAAAGTTTCTGTCATATTTACCGCGATTGTGGGATGCTTAGCCCGAGGATTCACGCGGGTTTCACTTTTTTTTTAGGGTTTTATGATATATAATGTCACAAATCCCTAGGGTTGAGGAGAGTCGTGGAAACTAGCCTCCAAGAGCTAAAAGACAGATTGAGAGCCTAGAGATAGGTAGAGAATCAAGGTTTTCATTCCTAATTGAGCAAAGAGCAAACCGTCATCCAGATTTTCCAAATTCGGGCAAAAAAGAGGAGGGCTTACCTTGACTAGTTCTTATTTTGATTTTTTTCTCTTCTTACATGTTTATCATGGATTGTTTGGTTGTTATGGATGTTAATGACATTATAATTGGCTAAAATAACTTTTTAGGGTTTGTTGTTTGAACTATTTGTGAACCTTCAGTTGTTGATTCAATAATACAAATGTTTGTGTTATTGATTGAGCTCCTACCTTGCAACAAGTCGACAGAATGAGTTTGGTAATCTGTGTTAAATGTGCAATGAGAGTTGACATTTAATAGACCTATAAATAACAAGTTATCAATTTATTAGGAAGAGATTTCAATAGATTGATACATTGTCTATAAGATAGCTTCATATCTAGTTGAATGATTAAGAAAAGCTTTACACATTGAGAGATCCGAAAGTTGATCCTAATTTATTTAACTAGTTATATTTAGTTGCGTATTAAGAGTGGGTAGCTAAAATTTTAGAAAATCTTAAGCCAAGCATAAATTGAATCAATTAACTAGAGGGGAGCAAATAGGGATAATGTCCTAATTCTTAATCTTGATTTTTTCCAAGTTTTAGTTTACAATTTTAGTTTAGGTTGCGTTATTTTCTTTAACCTTTAGTTTGTATTTAATTTACTTATCTTTTTAAATTTGATTGAATCGTTTTTTTAAACAAAGAATAACCTGAATTAAGTGGTGCCTAAGCACAATCCTTGTGGGATCAATATCCGCTTTTTACTATAAGTTACGACTCTTATACTTGCAGTTTTGAGCATAAAACTAGTATTTTGGTTTGCATTCAACAGTAAGAACTTTACTTTTTATGATATGAGGTATTGTTAAAAAGTATTGGTAGTTGAGAAAAAACATATTTATAAAACTTAATAACAATAGATTTGATATATTTACAAAGTGCTTACTAGGTGATAAGCTTAAGACATGTTATTTCTAAAAAAAAAAAGGAAAGAAGAAAATGCATTAATAAAGAATGAAAGTTAAATCTTAAAAGAGGTCTAGGGGGATACCCTTTGAAACAAGAGAGGTGTAAAGTTTTTAACTACTCAAAACATAGAGAGAAAATAGTAGTAATAACTGGAGAAGGTTGGGGTAGCTGTGTAATCAGTTTATAAATCGAGCTCTTTGATGCTGTCAAGGGTTTTGATGATTACAATATCTATTCGTTTAGACTAAAGTTCAAATCGCCTGGCATTGCGTTTTTTCCATATTTTCTGAACACACATACAAAGAGCTACAATATGGGGTAATTGCAAGGGAGTTCTTTGAGTAGCTAGCCATTAGACTGTACTGGAGAAAGTAGTAAAACGATTTGGCCATTGGCAATTGAGTTGCATTGCTTTTCAGATCTAATGTGTCTCCTCGTATATGAAGAATAAATGGTCTCGTGTTTGTTCTTGAGTTAAACAGAAAGGAGAACATGTATTGATGTTTAAGTAATTAAGCCGATCAACTGTATTTAATCTATTTTATATAGTGAGCTACAAGAGAAAGGAGGGTCTAGGGGGTAATCTTATGCTAGATGATTCGGTGCCATCCCACTTCAGGTTTCCTCACCCGTAACAAGTCATTGATTTGTTTATTTGAGAGGAGATGGATAGGCCTATTATACCAGTAGAAAGTATCAGGATGAAGAGAGGGAGCATACAAAGGTTACAAGTGAGTAAGGTGATCTAGAAAATGCCATTTGTCACCATTGATGAAAGATTCCATTTTGGTATCTAGAGGGATATTAATTGGAGCTCTATGCAACTGTTGCGTATAGTAGAAATTTCCTTGGCCTGTTCAATTATCAAACCACAGGGAAATTAGCTTCCTATTGCCGATAGTGCAAGTCATATAGTCCTGAACAAGATTTCTTATGTGTAGTAATTGATTCAGAAAATAAGAGTTGTTTTGAGATATGGAGACAGCCCAGATGCTTCGCCCTCGAAGAAAATAGGAATGTATCCACTGTTGCCAGGCATTTTATCTTCAATAATCCACCATAATGATAATTTCTTCTATATAGTAGTGAAGAGAGAGATTTACATAATGATAATTTCTTCTATATAGTAGTGAAGAGAGAGATTTGTTAGGTAGGATTTCCCTCCTATAGATAAGATGGCTCAACACTAAATAGTAACATGTTTTTTATGCGACATTAATTCTAAAACTTAATTAAAATGTTAATATTTATCTGGAAAGGGGAATTAAACCCTTAGTTTTCAATTATTGGGATGTGAGCTTTTGGGAGTGAGAAAATTGATCAATAAAATTAACAGAAAATAATGAGAGATGGTAACAATCTTGATTTATAACTTTGTATTGTCACTAGAAAAATGACAATCGAATGATGATTTCTTCGATTGAGCTACAATTTTGTTAATAGGTTTTCAAAACTTAATCTTAATTTTAGACATAGAGATTAAGCTTAGATTTTGTTTGACTGAATTTTTTGTTACAAAATCATAAGGATTCATCTGAAAGGGTATTAGGTTTTGTTTTTGGTGTTAAATTTGAACATAATTAGTTATGTTTATACTTTGCCTTAGTAATTTGAGTGATTTAATGTTGTATATCAAGTAGATTATGCTTTTTTTATTATTAGCAATCTTGTTAATTATATTTGTATGTCTCTAATTGTGCAACCTAAAGATGAGACATTATATTTATTGATTATTGATTAGTAGAAGTTTTAGTGAATGTTCATCATGTAATTTTTATTCCTTTTATTGAGAAGGTATTTAGCATATATTTTGATGTTGCTTCTTTTGTGAGTTTGTTATTTTCATTATATTATTCTCGTGTTATTTATTATGGTTATTATCCTTTTAATCAACTCATAATTAAGAGAGCTGTTATATATGCACTTGACTTAATTATGAGTTATTGTCTATCAATATTTGATTTGATATTTCACAATAGTAACTATGTATGTTAAAACTTTGTGATTGAAACAAAGCATTTACGCATCTAATCTTTTTATTCAACTTTCATGAATTTAGTTATTATTAATGACAAGATTCACCATATTAAAATTACAAAGTTAAAGAGTCATCATTTTAATATATTAA
>JAOQMP010000049.1:0-28436 GCA_027563575.1 Erythroxylum pedicellare | reverse complement strand
GCCATAAAAACTTGACTCTCATTATCATAATCTCTATTATAAGGGCAAGTGTATACATTTAATCAAAAACTTATCATATTAGAATAAAAATAATAAATGTAATATAATAATTATTATTAATCAAAATTAATAATCACAAAATTAAAATATTCAACCTATTATATAACGAATACGTCGTAAGTATAATTCCTAACGCCTTCACGAATCCTTCCACTTGAATTATGTGTCTGCGGGTTTCAAACTCAAAAGCCATGAACCATGAGCACTTGTGAATCGGCTGCCAAGATCAGAAGATGCTGATTAGCATGCGTTCTGAAACCGACCAAGAAGAAACCCTCTTATGCATAAAGAAAAAGCTTGAAATGAAAAATATGCTAAACATCAGCATCAAAACCCTCCACACAAATGATAACGGAGAAATTGCAAAAGAAATTCCCTTTTCATTTTGTCGTTTTTCAGTTGATCTTTTCCAACGAGTGTGCATTAAACCCAGAAAAAGTATCTCATTCCTGTATCAAATCAGCAAGAGGATTGATTCCTATTTCTCAACAAAAAAAAACAGATTGATTCCTAAGAAAAACGAGATTTGACATCAGGGACCAGAAATCTCTATAAAACGCAAGCTACATCTGGCAAAACGGCGAAGCATTTCATAATGGGATCTAGCACTACTAGTAGTTCAGCGCAATAAAGAAAGATCAATCGAAAGTTGGTCGGTGGCTGGTTATCCTTTGAAGAAGGCACGTATACACTTACAATGGCATCTGGAACAAGTACTGCATCAAATGTCAAGAGCCATTAACAGTCTTGTTGTTGGTAACATTAATATAAAAAAGAGTTCAAATAATCAATTTCCATTACCCTATTTCAATCAATAAGGTGTTATTTTATTATGTCTAAAAGTACATAAAATGTCGTCGAATTAGGGCAAAAAATAGAGTTAGAATAGGTTAATGGTAATAGAAGATTTCATGCCTAAAAAAGGTAACGTGCGGAAACAAATTTATGTAAAAAAAAAATATAACATTTCATTTATATATTGGGTAAATAATATAACGAACATATATGATCAATCTTATAATTATTTATAATTAAAAGTCTTTAAAAATAATTTGTTGATAAACTTTTTCTCTTTACCAAAAGAGATTTGTGGTCTTAAAAACCTTTCATGATTTCATTCAAGCTTCCAGCTCTTTTAGTCATTCAGAATTTCACATTTGTTGAGTTTTGTAAGAATGACACATTTATTATCAAATTAATTTAAAGCAATTAACTATTAAATCAAGATTTCTAATCATTCTATCTACACACATTTGTTCACAAGCATAATATATAACACCAATATAAAGAATTGCAATTGTATGAATTAAATAAATATTATGCATAAATTAACAATTGTGGTAAACAACTACTAATTATGTTAAAAATAACTGATGCTTATTAACCAACATCTCAAGCATTACATGACGCTATTATCCTAACTACATCCAATGAACTATTTCAAATTAGTGAAAAATATAAGTTCATGAATCATGGCATAAATAGTTTTATATGAGCCCTCAAATATTGTCTAGGGAACAATTACCCCACTTGTTTAATGATGCACTGTCAAGTGTATTACCTTTTCCCCAAAACTACTATAACAAATAAATCATTTTCAAATAAAAACATCATTTGAATAAGAGAGTCATCAAATAACATATTACTTGAACGTGTAACTATCAAATAATTAACATAAGTCAAGTCCCCTAATTCATTAAGGCCTAATAGAAATAGATAACTAAACACTTATTCATCAAATTTAATTAACCATTGAAAATTTTCAAGCGCCTCTCCTGGTAGCCATGGCTACAACCATTATTGTTTGTGCCAGAATTTCTTTTTAAGAAAAATCAAAATGATCCTTTTTAAAATATATATAAGACTATTTGAGTAATCTTGTACAAGTTATGGAGATAAAGAAAATTCTCTAAACAACAATGTACAAAATGTTAATTCTCTTAAATAATATATGCAAGTAAAGAAGAAATCATATTTAAGAGCCAAATCATAATACGTAACAACCTAGCTGTAATACCAATGGTAGGAATATAAAAAAAAATTATGTAGGAGAAAAATAAATTTTCGATCAAACAAGAATAGATAATATTATAAGCTCACATCGCTAATCACATAACCATTTATATACAAATACTTATAGATTATCCACCTATTAAAATCTCATTTTAAAACAACTTATTAGTAAGTTTCTTATATCTCTCAAAAGACTTGTATCTTTGTTCGGAATGTACGTTTTTCCTATAGGTCTTTCAAAAAAGGTTAAACACTCAGTCTTTATTAAATAAACACATTTAATTAGATATATATAGATCTTGTATTATGATTGATTAATTTTCTCACATTCAATCTATGTAAGACATCTTTAAATATCATATAAAAGAGTATCACTTTTTCTATAGGATATCATTTAATTCAATATCAAATTATTCATAAAATGTCATAGTCACAATCAAAATATAACAATAATAATATTTAAATACAATATTGAATTAAGGTATAGACATCAAATAAGACCAAATTGAGGATAGCATAATAACAAAATTTGAAAAAGCCTTACAAGTGTTTTGACGATTTAAGATTATGATGAGATAAGACGAAGACGTACAATTAAATTACAAACTCGAATAAATATTAGCAAGATCATATGTCATCGTTATCAATGCTTAGAAGCTTGATGCATGATTCAAACTCTTGACCTCTAAATGTTGGAGGCTTCTTAGAAAGCCCTTACTACTAGAAAACCCCCCTCTCGAGTATAAGGATCGAATTTTGAAACTACCTAAATAATGCACCTCCTTGAAAGTAATTGATTAAGATCAATCCAATAAGATTTTATAATTCTAGTTGTTATTAGGATAGCGACTTAATAAGTCCATTCACTATTTAAGGTCATTCACAAAGCTTGTCCAGGAAGGAATAAATTGTTTTCACATCATATTATTGTTACATAGTCAATGAACAATATCATAAACTATCATTTAGTAACTTGTTAAAGAACTATTTGGTACTTGATACGATTACTTATCGAAAGAGGCTTTTACTTTCTAGTTCATTTTAGTTCTCTCTTTTACATATCGTTGGTTAATTGTTGATAGCATAGATTTTTCAATGACTATGTAGTCTATACCATTAAGGGATATCGTTGGATATAATCTTTAAAGAGGAAGCCTACTTTTACATACATAGAGAGATGAAACATCTCCTATTTCTCCATGAATTTTTAGCCTTTATTTGGAAATTAATTTCTTAAATACATTTATATTCACAAATTATAAACCCATATTGGGATGAAGTTTTAGTGAATGCTCTCACAATAAACTAATATTTTCAAGAAAATAAAATAATTCTTAATAATTAATATCAATTAAACACCAAGGAATTTATTAACCAACACCAAGAAAAAGTTGTAAAATAAGATAGAAAGAAGGGGAGAGAGGAAAATTTAAACCTCAATATCTACACCAAAAATTAGCTTAACTGAAATGTTTTAGAACGTTCAGAAGGCAAGAGGCGTATTTTTAACCATAACATTTGTACCAAAATATAAGCCAAATTCTAATATTTTAAAGTTTTCCAAAAGAATCCTAACATTTCAAAACCATTCAAATTAAACCTTAAACTAATGAAATCCTTAACATGGTTAAGATTTTGTCAGTTAAATGTCACATTAGCACTTTACATTGTACTTTTTTAAAAATTTTAAATGGTAACCATATGGTATTATCGTTCCATTCACTTAAATTAAACATAAATTATAGTTAACTCAATCAACTCTAATTAGACAAATAGTCAATTTAACTTACATCTAAAGTCTAGGATTGTGAATAGACTATGAAACAAACACTTTGATCTTGCTTTATAGTGGATGGGAAGAACTATGCATATGTTATCAACAACAATATAAATACTTCGATATGATTGATCATATACCTTTTTCCTTTAATTAGGATTTATCTTAGCAATAACACATAAAAAGTCTTTAAAGTATTAAATGACTATTAGTTAGGCTTGACACTTTGATATAAGAAATCGAAAATTGATCACACAGCTTAACCTTAATCAAAATAGAAGAAATCAAAACTAGCCCAATAAAGTGGAACAGCTATGATCAAAAAAAACCTACCAAGTTAGAAAGAAAATTTGTCAAGCCAAAAGAATCCCAAAAACCAAAATTCCTTTTTAAAGCATCAATATTTTTGACACTTTACAACTAAAAAAGCTTATTTTAAGACTAAAGGCAACTAAAACAAACAAAGGTTAAAAAATAGATAAAGAATATATGACCAAAACTAAAAGCAAAGTAGGCTATTTTATATAAGTAGAAAGTTAGAGAATATGAGTAAAAAAGGATAGGTTGGTACTTGCAAAACCTAGCGAATTTAACTATAACTTGAAGAATCTAATAAGAGAAGGGTGATAATCTTGATTACTAAACTCAAGAAACAAAAAATCTAGTGCTTTAATAGTAGAAAGATTCAATCTTTCGACATATCACTAGAACCTTTCTTATTCCTTGCTCACATATATTAAGATGTCGTTCCTTACCATTACATCCAGCGTCTTCAGTACTCTTGACTGAATAATCTTTACTACCTATGATAAAGCTTGAGCTATGATACCTTTCCTATTAAATCTCTCATTCTCACCATTTATGATACACCCCTTAACTAGAATGTTTGAAATTCTAAGTTTTTTATTCTTAAATCCACTCTTACTACTTTCATCCTTATTGACATTGATGTCATGAAAACACTAATTAATTAGTGATTGCTTTACATTTCTCTTTTTATCCTTTTTATCACTCATTCTTACCTCTAAAGAAACACCAAAAAAGAATTCTCCTCCAATTCCTGTATATTCTTTCCAAATGCAATTGCCAAACTACATGTTGGTTTAAGACTTGGCTTTCCAATGTTTATATATGGTTTCTGATGTTGATAACTTTCACACATATATTCTTCTCAATTTTCTTAGGAGACCATAAAGTATAATCATTAGCCTCCCTCTTATTTTATGGCCATGACTACTTTTTTCTTATAAATAAATGAAATGAAACATAATAAAACTTAAAACTTAAAACTTAAAGCAAAAACATATTCTTCAACTAAAAGCTAGAATATTATCATAAAAATAAGTGCATATCTCTATTGATATGTTTTATTTTCTCCCGCATATCTAACTTGTGAAATTAGATATCCTTATAGGATTCAACTTTTTGTGAAGGTCAAATGTGTCAATCAAATTTATCTTCTTAGCGTACTATTCTTGTATAAGGCTTTCTACATAATATGATGCATTAAATAGGCTTTGACTGCTACCTCTTCTTATTATTTCTTGTAAGGTGTGTTTCTTTTCCCTTATAGAAGACACATTATGATAAAGATTATGATAGCTCTATTCAACAATTATGGTATATGCTAAATTTAATTTTAATGGAGACAAAATTGTGAGGCTTTGCATGATTTTTTAATCCATAACATCAAGACGTTAAATTAGAGCATTTGCATATTTGTTCATCTTTGCCTGAGTTCGAGAGAGCAAGAAAGACAAAGATGGAGCTAGAAAGCAATTAGGTGGGGACAAACAGTGTTATGGACCTCTAATAGACGAAAAGTGGATAGAAAGATAAGATTCCATCAATTTGGGTATTGAATTATTTTTTCTAAGATTGAGATTTTTTAATATTCCCAAATATTTGAGTCTAAATTAAAAATTGGAGTAAATATTAGGATCTAATTGCCCATTTCTCAAACTTTTAAAGATATTTCATTGAAAAAAGTAAAAATAGGAATAGTTGCTTAAAAAAAAGATGGATTAAGCTAAATTATTTAATGAATGGAGTGGCAAAGTGAATTAGATCAAAATTATTTAAGAAGGTGTGGATTAGGCAAAAAAAAAAAGCCCATCGAGCCCAAAATATTTTCTTATTTTGTGAGATTATGGAATAGGCATTTTGCTTTAGTTAGAAATTATTGTTTTACCAACTTAGTTCTTTAAATTATTTTGTTAATAATTCCCTCAATGTTGAATCTCTCTTTATATCATTCACAACTTATATAAAGGGCAAATCTAGTGCACAAGACTCCCTGTTTTGCAAGGGTCTGGTGAAGGTCATTAATTGTAAGCAGTATTCCGTTTGCATTTTTACAAAGACGTTTTTCATGACCTTCCAGTTACAAAAGAATAATCTTATCAATTTCTCCCAAGCTTGTCCTCTTATTCACAACTTATATATAAATGATATTAAAATAAATTTTAGTTCAATTTTGAGTGTACGCATATACTTCACTTAAGAATTTAGCTTAGGGTGTAATTAAAAGAAACTCATTTGTTATTGACTCTTAAGAATAGAGAATTTAAATGAGATATTAGATTATTTTGGAAACATGCTAAAAATTTAGGTACAAATAAAAATAACAAATAGCAAAATATTATACAAATTGAAATTGTTTATAGAAAATTGGGTGTGCAACCTTGATAGATGTTTTATAATGTATAGATTGGTAGACTTTTTTTTATAAAAGTGTTTTAAACTTTTCTCCTTCCAATGCTAACTTAGATGTAAGATAGAATAAAGGTCTAGTGCATCCTCTTAATTCAGGCATAAAATATTAGCGACTGAATTAAGGGGATGCACTAGACCTTTATCTAAACAATAAAATGGGTCTAGGCAAGTTAACGAGTTCAATGAAATAATTTGTTGTAACAAACCACACCGAATTACAAAAACCCAAATAACCAATTAAACTTTCTGAGTCTCAGGTACAAAAATGTTTAATTCACATCATGGATGAATCAAACATGGATGTTTAGGAAAATTCTGGAAAAATAAGAATAGCGTATAAATAATAAAACCCTCGTCTCCAATGGCACTTAATGATATAACAACTAAAAGATTGATCACGTGAATCAATAAAATAAAACCTTAAAAGTTGGTGAAATTACTGAGCTCTTTCCAAAATCTTAAAAACATAATATTAATCTTTGAACCTTTAAGACATTTTACTTCAGGAGGAATAATTACATTTTTTTGTAATGTTTGAATTCTATGAGTCTAAATTAGATTCAAATTATCCTTTTCGCCAAAAGTGAAGAGATAATTAGTTAAGACAAGATTGAAAAGCATGAAAAATGTAAAGCAATTGAAACAGCTCCAAAATAGAATACAAGAAATTGCAATCATTGGGCTGACCTTTCGTATTCTTTTCTTTTCATGATTTCTCTTCACAATATGCAAGTATTGATGTCAAGGTTTTAATTTGGTTTACATGACCTAATTATCATTGAAGATACTAACTAAATTTGAATTTCATGACAGTATTGTTTAGTATCCTATTGATTAATGTTGTCTCCTTAATCTAGCTAGTTTAGTATCCTATAATAAATTTAGAAAATGAACAGCCTTGCATATTGTCATATGAATCAACTTTTACTGCCTATGTCAGCTAAAAACCATATAAATTATTCTCGAACCTATTCCAAATACATTGCACTTTCGCTCTGAGCAGAAAACATATACAGATATGGAGACTTCAGAAAGTCTATATTAATTGAAGTAATAGGTCCACTGAAAAAGCCACACTACCCGCCAAAAATACCTTGAACGTTGGCGTGAAGATTGGTTTTGGCAGTAGTGAAATGAAATCTCTACACTGTGTCATAGAGGCGTTTACCCTCGAGTCATCACCAATTTAATTAGTATGTCCGTTCTTGTTTTCCAAGTTGTTAATGTCTCACCAATAGCTTTAAGCTCTTGACAAATAATCTAAGATGTATGTTTCCATGTATACTTAAATACCCTTTTTCTATGTTTTAGTGAATACGTGCATACATCTAATCTGGCTATGACTCAAACCCAGTCGTATTAACCACTCAAAACAATAGTGGCATAACAATCTCAATTTGGGATCTAAAGATGCTTGTTCACTAGGTAACAACCATAGTAGGGGTTGACCGACAAAATCTTGTTGCGCAAAATGCTGTAAGTAAAGCATGTCCCCTGAATTACCCCATTTAACCTGCATTCTTTCCGATTCCTTTTCCATACGTTGAACTGAAACACATATAACTCCACCATTATCTTGTACTTTTTATCACCTTTTGGGACCAAAAATTCCCAGGACCAAACAAAACCACGGCAATCTTTTCGTGACCTTGAAGTCAAGGATGATTGATTCTTTGTTCTTCTTTTTTCCTTCATGCAGTTCCCTTCTAGACAAAACTGATGTATCATCCATCAACTTGAAACCTCATCCAAAAGCTTATATCTTCTAACCTTATTTATAAAAACCTGCCTTGTGATCCCATTGTTGTTTGATATATACTCTGATCTTGTCCTTCTAAGCTTTTCCTCGAACCTACCTTGGGTGATGATCCTCCTTCTCGTCGATGGCGATCTCTGGGGAGACTTTTGCTTCTTGATGAGGTTATTGACTTGCAACTGCTGACTGCCCCTTTGACTCTTTAACCCTCCTTGATCAATATTGCTACTCCTCTTCGTTTTTTTGCTGTTTCTGTTATCATCGTCGCAGTTCTTCTTATTTGACGATGAAGAATTCTGAGACTTCTCCTTGGTATCATGTTTTAGACACCAATTGCAAACTTGATAGGACTCGGCTTTTGGATAGAGATTGCTACAGTATCTGTAGAATTAACAGTTCCAAAGCAGAAATATATAAGAACTTTGTGATAATTACGATGAGATAAACCGAACCCAGAAAAGATATAAGTAAATGTATGCTCTTTCTTGTATTGAAGGGTATGTAGATACCTGTGTTGAGATCTGAATTGGCAAATGTTGCAGAGGAAAAGCTCACAAGAAAAACCGCAATCTCCACACATGCAACACTCTGGGTTTGGTTGCGATGATGTGTTAAACTTCATAGTCTTGATGTGAATCAGTTGAAACTTAAATAACACAATTTCTCTTGAAGTGGCCGATAGCTTCTTCGGATGCGAAAATTATGAAATCCAACTAGGCATGGCAATATTCGTTGCTGTTATGTCTCTCTTGTTTCCGAGAGAGAGAGAGAGAGAGAGAGAGAGGAGATAGAAAGAAAGAGCCGCTAATATGTTAATGCTTACTGGTGGGACAGAAAGAAAGTCGCACCTATATAGATTACTCCATCACCACGAAGGAGGGAGCGTCCTTACATATGATGTGCTAGTCATTTGTTTACTTTTTAATCATATACTTCATCAAAGATGTACCAACAAGACAATTCAAAGGCTGTCCAAGTCTGAGTTGGGTTAGCTCCTAAGTCCTATCTAAGTTTTCTTTTTCTTTCTTTTTTAATTCTAGTAAGTATACATGAAACTATCGGAAATGATTGAATACAACTTTTTACAAATTTTTAAAACAATCCCTTACATCTATGCCACTTACACTTAACCCTTTTTTTTTCTTTTTTTTTAGCTCATAAATACTATGTATGCACACACACACATATATAGTGAAATTGTTCATGGATTACAATGTCCTGTCCTTCAATGTTGTATTTCGCTTGGGTTAAAGTTTATGAATAATTCAATTGTGATTCCTTTACCAAAATGAGTCGTTGCATCAGTAGTTGATTGTAAGGGCTGAAACCTTGTGCCTTGTGTTTATATCATTTTGGTTTGAATAGCTCAGTCATGACTTTAAAAGAAATATGTCCAACCCTTGTTCGTGTTGATCATAAGAAACATGAAGACTATATACTCGTAGAAAGCAAATACAAGTTTAATAAAGAATAAGGTTTAACTTTGGAAATGACCTTTGTATCCCATGAAAAGAGTTTTGAATGAAATCTTTTAAAAAAAATCCTTTTCTTTACCTGCTAATTCTTATTTTTAGTAGACATTCCACCAACTAAACGACATGTAAACTTGCCGTACCCAATTTTAGGGATGGTTTATAACCACATTTTTGCCTTAAATTAACTTAAGCTACATAAAAATCTAAACCAAACCAATAATATCAAAAGATGTAGTTCAACAGAAATAGAAATAGAATATAAAGTTATACCAACACAAAGCTTAATAAATAATCAAATTCAAAGTAAGAGGCAATAAAGAGTTGGGAAAAAGTAAGTTGTAAAATTAAAATATAAAAAAATTAAAGGAAAAATAACAATACTACTCATTTATTGATACAAACTACATATATATATATATATATATAACCAATTAAATAGCCTTTAACCGTTTGGTTCTCGAGTGGATCGGATGAGAAATAGCGTAAGAAAAAGCTTACACTTACGGGTGCGTTGCTTATTCTCGCACACAAGAATGTGGAATCCTCAAGTAGCCTCGCAAAGGGCCCTTAGATCCACACTCCACCCGATTATAAGGGATCAATCAAACACCATTAAGTCACTTCCACAATTTAATTTCGCATTTCCTAGGTTTGACTCGAACGAACAAATATCCAAATAAAAGTTCAGTCAAATAAAAGACGGGAATTTCTCTTAGCGTATGGAATGGAGTGCTTGAAAGATGAAAATTCTTCCTTCAAAGGTTTCTTCTTTCTTATTTATATCATAGCAAATATGCTTTCTTCAATTTCTCTAGTTCCTACCTAACACTTTGTTTTTGAACCAAAAAGGATGGAAGAAAAGGAAATGATAACGGGAAGAATTCCACTTCGGTTTTCAGAATTTCGTCAGGGACTTGCAGGCCAAGAAATAGCTGCCTAATTATGTGACCTAACTAGTCACATCTGAAGATTGTCTGGTGCGTTTATAATATCACAAAATACAGTGATTCTTAGTCCTGGGTGGTCCAACTGAACCTGCCGTGGTATGATTAAGACAATGCAATTTAAGAATACCAACTATTATATACTACGATTGCATCTTGTTTGACCAACATTATGCGAGTCAGATTAACATAAAATATAATTGGAAGAAAAGGTAAACAGGTCAGAACAGGAATCCCAAGAAAATCAACAATACATGTGTAAAACTTGAACTATAGAACAATAAACAAATGCAGACCAGATCTCACACGATTACACTGGTGTCATACATCTGCTGCTTCACATGTTTCACACGGTAGCTTAATCTCAAAGGATGTCCAATCTCCACACATCCATATGCACGTGCAAAAGAAAAGCTAAGGATGTCGTTCCTCATTTTACTCAGGAACCAATTAACTTCATGTATGCAGCAAAAATCCGTCTAACTTGAGCAGGTGATAAAATCAGTTCATATGTTCAATAGCAATTTCATGAACAATGTTGATATGGTGGGGATCTTGTTGGTTCTTGATGCGACGATCATTAAGAAGTGATAAAGAAAAGCAAAAGGTTAAAAGGCAGAAAAGCATTACACATTCAATCATACAACTCTTTTTGGCTCAAAATTATGTACAATATAAAGGATACACAAATATTTCACCAGACATTGATCTATTCTACAAAATTTACAACGAAAAATGAGAGAGAGAGAGAGAAATATTTCACTTTCTTGAAAAAGTAACAACGGATATTACTCCACCTTCTCCTTATTTAGATTTGACCCTATGTTGGGTGCCCTAGCCCTTACAAGGTCAACTAGCCCTTACCGCCACCCCTGTCAGTTGCCTCCGTTTTTCATCCCCTCCTGTAACAAAACATTTGCTTCATTCCCAGCCCACTAGGTTGCATTTGCATTGATAACATAAGAAAATCTAGTTCTATCATTAACATACTTTGTTTCTTCAAACAAAATATCTAAAGCATGTATGTCAGACCTCAACTCAATCCAAATCAAAGATCTCCTACATTCAAATGAACCTCAACATGTCACCAGAGAATTCGTCACATCCACATAGAGCATCAACAAGACATAGCAGATGTATCAAGGTACTAACAGCTTGGACTCGTAAAACAGCCAACACCTTTTTATACCTAAGTACTTGCATTCATTCTTGGTCTACTTTGTGTGCCAGATATGATATTATTGTAAGTGATAACATAGTAGAAGGAAAGTCGAGCAGTCTTGACAGGTTGCTCATTCTGAGTTTATCCACTTCAAGAAACAGTTCTGTATTCTGATTCCTCAGCTTGTCATGTCACATCTTTAATATTATACACAGATTCACATATATCAAACTTAATCTTCCTACGTCTACTGAATTTTGTGCAAAGTACGTTTACTGTTTGTGCCAATACTTTCCTGGAGCTGAATCATGAACAAATTGAATAAAGTTCACTTTTTCACATCAGATGAATTAGAGCACAAATGTCATTCAAGGTAATAAAATGAAGCATTTCCTGTGGATGATGAAGTTCTACATGTCAGCAGTTTCAAGAGTTGCAATTTTCAAGAGATAATGGCTGTCCAAAAATCTATAGAAGTCACAGGCTTATAGCTAAGGGAGCTCCTCCAATTGGGAGAAAAGGTACTTGGAGAAACAAGAACACAAAAGGCCAAACCAATTAACAACGTACAATAAATTCAGTTTCAAAGATACTAAGAATGCCAATTTCAGTAAGATATATAAAACTTGAAGGAGAGGAATTTGTTACTCACAAACTTCTCGCCATATAAATTTGATTAGCTCATTTTTATTTTAGAACTCTGCTTAGCTCTGAGCACACTCAAAAGGGTGTAAAGATCCTTCCGAAAAGTCGTGCATCCGAAAACGCTCCAATAATTCAAAGGGGCTGAAACTAGCATTGTATAAGCATCATAAGCACAACTAAACTTGATATAAATAATGTATCTCAAATAAAAAGGATTATTCAACACTTGATGTTACGAACAGATATGCGTATCATGAAACTGGGGAGAAAGGGAGCAGGGGACTTCAAGATATACAATCCCGTTGTCACAGATGAGCTGAGCTAGTTTTAAATTGGCCTTCACTAATCTTCTCACAGATAAGCTGATCTATGGAACATAACTATTATGTGATAATTTTTGCATTTCTTAAGGTCAAAGCCCATTAGCTTTGTGACTTCAAGATATGCAATCCCGTTGTCACAGATGAGCTGACCCAGTTTTGAATTGGCCTTCACTAAGTTTCTCACAGATAAGCTGATCTATGGAAAATAACTATTATGTGATAGTTTTTGCATTTCTTGAGGTCAAAGCCCATTAGGTTTGTGACTTCAAGATATGCAATCCCGTTGTCACAGATGAGCTGAGCTAGTTTTGAATTGGCCTTCACTAATTTTCTGACAGATAAGATGATCTATGAACATAACTATTATGTGATAATTTTTGCATTTCTTGAGGTCAAAGCCCGTTAGGGTTGAGTTTAGAAGTGCTCATAAATGTCAATTAACTTGTAAAAGTGAAAAGCCTGCCTAATGAAGGTGGTTGACGTTGAATGAGTCAGAATTATGTTATAATTCAAATGCTGAAGTCTTTGACTATGCCAATCTTACAGGATAGCTTCACGATTATGACACAGTCTACGCTGATTGCTTTCCATAGCTTCCAACACATTAGAAGTCTCAGGTCCAGCTGCTCCCCCAGCCACTATTGATGGAACAGGAGCCTTTGGAGTCCAAATCTACAGTAACATGTCAGGAAAATCAGAAAACTATACCTTACTAGGTGAACCCAAATACATCTGTCCTCACCTTTATTGTGTAATCAATCCCACTGGTTGCCACAACACAGTCAAATGGATGGCTCTGCACACAGTTCACAACTGTCGAGGGAAGTTGAGGTGAATCAGGTTAATCAACAACAGACAAAACTTTTGGGAAAGGAATAATATTGCCAGAGGGAGGGCATATTACCAGCTTCATCTCCAAGTAACATTTTTATTAGTCTACCAGTTTGCTTCTCCCATATAAACCATCTACCATCATCACTTCCACTTGCCACATATTCACCTATACATTGTTTGATTAAAACCATAAACCAAGTTAACTACTTTAAAATGTGTTATCAACAAGATCACAGCAATTTCCCAACAACAAAATCCAAGTCAAATCTAACGAGGCACCTTGTTAATTGTTATACAGGACCCCTAGTAATAACTGACAAACAAGACACAACAGATAAACCTGAAGGCAAAAACAAAAGACATGCAATAAAGAAAATTCATCACAAAAGTGACCTCTTTGGCCCAAAAAGCTGGCTTGTTTTATATCCGTTCCAACATTACAATGGCCCACGTATCTCTGCTTCATATCAAAGGCTACCTCTGGCTGCAACATAAAATAAGTATGAGGAAATAATCTTAGATTGAAAGATATTTAAAGTTTATGAGTGAGTCAGCTGCAACAATAGAGAACTCCAAAATTTATAGGAAGTAATATTGAGACAGCAAGTCCAAAGTTTTATCAAACAATTCCTGGATAGGAATACATCTGATACTATATCGACTTTCATGTATTTTAATATAACAATCCTGTGTGTGCATGCATAAGTGAGGCACAGAAAGAGAGAATTTGTCAAATCAAGTATGGAGTTAAGCATTAAGCTACTTCCTAAAAACCAAAAGATATTAGTATTTTTCCCTCCATCATGTTTCACCCCTTTAACAATCCATTCAAATTGTTGTAGACAAAAAGCAATAATGACAATACATCCACTTCTACTTGCATGTTTTGTTGGCATAACCATAGGGGGATTGCCTATTATCCAGTATGTCCATCTTAGAAACAAAAGCAATTATTGCCATTTCTTGACACTAAACACCTTCATAACAAACCTAAAGAACAGCATTCCCATGAGTTCCGAGTTCGGTACTGAAAAAACAAGAAATTGTTTTCTCTTGATGTATAATGGATAACTGGATACAAAACATTTAATGAAGATCAGAGTGTGAACCTGATAAGGTGTTCGATCACTTTGTGAGGATGAAGGAGACCCACATGAGCCATTTGTGCAGCTTGTTTCTCTAGTTGAATCACCTCTTCTATGAATTCTGAGATTTAGACTTCCGTGAAGAATGTTGGAATGAATATCACGAGCTTCATCACCTGGAACTGATGTTTCAAAGTCCAATTCCAGTTCCTCGTCATAGTCAGAATCTTCCCTTTCAGACCTAGGAGCATCTTGTGAAGCATCACTATTAGCCTCTGATCGATAAAGTATGTCACTCAATGACAGTGCTCTACCACTTCTAGGTTCAGGTCTTGGAACTCCATCGTTCATCTTATTAATCTTTTCAGCTTCAGCTAGTCAAACAAATGTAATTAGATAAAGTTCTAATCTCAAAAGGAAAGAATAATATTTATAGATTAGTACTTTCATAGCTACTGGTACTAAAATGATGGTTGAATAATTGAAGACTTGACATCCGTTCTCATGTTAAAGAAATTTTCCAGCGAGAGTAGGACAACCAGAACAAAAACCTGAAGCAAGATTCTTTTTGATATTCTCCACCCAGTCAGACATCTCAGTGTTGGAGGGTGCAGAGCGTTGAGCAGCAAGGGCAAACTCTAAAGCCTCCTTATATTTTCCCAACTGCAATAAGTTAATTAATCAGCAACTGAGCTATAACAGCCAAGGGAAACCAAAGTACCATTAGCAGTTCAATATCACGATATACGCAGCAAGCACAACCAGCCACTTATATGTCCCTCTTTTAGAAAAAAAAAACCATTCGCAAGGTTCAGTCAGCCATCTTAGGCTCGGTATATAATAATTAATCTCTCTAAACCGTCTGACACATAATGTTTACAAAAAAAATTGTTCCTACAATATGTGTAAGAAGAAGTGATTGTATAACACTAAAAGTAGTCAAAGATGAATGTAAATCACCAAAAGTTATCTTTTTGCAAGTTTGATACACATAAATTGCACATATACATACAAAATTAAAAGCATATGCACACATGGTTAAGAGTCAACAAGTAAATTTTTTTAAAAAAGTGCAAATTCAACAATTTTGAACTTGGTTATCTTATTAACCCAATTTCCATCCCTATGAGGAAAATGATCTAAATAAGTGGAACTGGAAAGACCATATTCAAAGAAAATTGCAACACTTAAATAAATGCTATGTCTGCAGCAACATGAACGATTAATGAAGCAGAAACTACAAATCTAGTAGTGGTTGTTGCAAAAGATGAATCGACAGATTACTATTATAAGCATACCTGTGACAAAGCTTCGGATATATAGTAGAGAGCTCTAGAGGAAGAACTGTTGATTCTACGAGCACTATAGCAATCCCTTATGGCCATGTGCACATCATTCTTCCACTTCCGCTGAAAATTACAGCACAAACAAGACACAATTAGTAAAATATAAAGGAAATGAAAAACTGTTGTTCAATAAAGCTTGTCAGAAACCTTCAGTAACAATGCAGCACGAATGCAGAGGCCTTCATGCCTAAGCATGGGATCAATATCATGAACAAGACCACGACCATCCAGAACTTCGTTGCAAGCCTCAATTCCAGAAAAATAATTTGCCCCTTCCTCTAAGCATTTTTCAGCATATTGAATCAGCTTCCTGCATTTCTCAAGCTGTAACAACCATGTCAGCATGGATAATATTGATAAACAGAAACAGAATAAAGAATAAAGCAAACCAAAATATGAAACACACCACAGAATTGCTTTTAGAACTCCTAATAGTTCTGGGTAGATCAGGTGGTAGCCACTGCAATTCTAGCCCATTAAACAACGGAGTGAAGGTGGTCAGCTTTGTAAGGTCTCCTATATTGTACTGCATGGCATTTCCACTACCTGCAAAGAAGTACTTCATATATAATTCAGCTAAATTCGATAACAATTGACCCAATGACAACCAGTCTAACAAAGAATTAATAATTTAAGTGAGGATGAAAGAACAAAGCGAATTTGACAGAACTTTGAAATGTTACAAGAAAACAAAATTAAAGTTGAAAAGTTACAACAAAAGAAGATTTCCCAACAGCGATCCATTACACTTGTGAAAGCTAAAGATCACAGGTTAAGCTTCCAATTCCAGGAAGACCATAGGCAACTAAAAAATTAAACTAAGGATTAGATTATCAAGTACCATTACCATCTGGGCAGAAAATCCAATCTCACAAGACGAAGAAACATACCATGATCAACATTCATTAGGTATACATGCTCCCCACTATAACTAAGGAGAACCTCCTCTCCATTTGGACTGAAAGTAACATGAGTTAGGTGCAAGCTTGAACGTCCCTGATAAGAGAAAGGAGAAAGTTTGATCTTTTATGACAAGTTCTGTTTTAATCATCCAGGCATGTACACGTAGAGACACACACACACACACATTGATGCAAAAGATTTTAGAGTTAATAAACGAAGTAAAAGAGGGAATATTAGTCAACCACAGGTTTTATTTTGGTGGAATGAAAAACGGGAATTAAAGGAATAGAAAGGGCAACAAGGGATGAAATAAAATTACTTTGTGCTAAGTTTTCTTTATTAGATAGGGTATAATAATGTCAGACGTATTGTACTAATTTGTTTAGGACTTAAGCTTATTTAAGAATAAAAAATCCTTTTTAGAATAGGATTCAAAATTATTTTTGAAATTGTAGTTAGGAACCTTTTCCTACTAGAATAAGGATTCTAAAAACTTCTATAAATATGTGTACTTAACCCTTCAAGAATAAGATATTCAAAATTTTGCGCATAACCTTAAGTTTTCAATTAGAAAGTGTGATGTTTTCTTATAAGAGTGATTTCCTACCCTCCATTCCTTGTTTACCACACTAAAATTCCGGCTATATCAAGGCCTAAAACTCTAGCCTAAATTTCCATCAATCAAATCCTAAAATTCAAACTAATCCAAACTCAAAATTCCAACAACCTAAGTTGAAATCTAGACCTAAAATCTGATATTCCAGCAGCATAACAACACTCAACAGCCCATATTTCCTAGTTTATGTGAGTTTTAGCTACTAGTTGATATTTCTTCTATTTGTGTGTGTGTGTGTGTGTGTATGTCTATACAATGTATTATATATGGAAAGAGAGAGGGAGAGAGGGAAAATCATACGAAAATTAAGAACAATGGAAAAGTAAAAGTTACCATAATCTTGTGACATGATTACAAGAGCCATAAGAAACCTTTTAGTAAACAAATAGTAACATATTCAAAGGACATTTATTTCATTTTGATCAGTTATATTAGTCAACTTCAACATGCGTATTTAGAAGTAATTCACATAACAGTCTACAATTTCAAACTCACACGTTCAGAAAGATGCATTGGGCAAAAATAGCCAACACAAGGAGGTGGAGACATTCTCCTCCGACAAGAGGTTAGAGGAGGCAACATCCTTCTATCATACAGCCGAGCAAAGGAATCACTACATATCAAAGGTTAAGATTTCAATATTTCCACGTTAATGATGGAAAAAAAAGTAACTCAAATCTTCCCTGATGAAAATAGCACCTGCCACCAACTAGGAGCAAGTGAGGCCGACTAGTACTGATATCGCAAGATTTTAGGGCCAAGGTCTGTTTAGGAGGATCAGCTAATGACCTTTTCATTCCACAACGTAAGTCGAGCTGTAAGTGACACACAACCATTAGAATTAGATAATGGACGTTACTCAAAATACAGGGTAACAACTGAAAAGAAATACAAAAAAAAATATAGGCTCTATCAAACTTGATGATACATATCTGCCCCCTCATTTTGTTTGGTGCAGCTAATATGGGAACTAGATGTCAGTTATTCGTTAGTATACTAGCCATGAACAACCAACCACTGCCTTAACAGGCCTTTTGAATCTTCTATTTACATTTGCAGCTTAACTTCTGCTAATAAATTACTTTCACGTGTTATAAAGGAAAAGATAAACAGCCTCATAGTTTATTCAATTGATAGATCAAGTTTTTGATAATTAACTGGATCATTCTTTATAGGACCAAACATCTTAAGCCATACTGCAAGTCAATTCTGTAAGCAAATTATCAGAGAATCTGGAATTATAATGTTAACTACTCTACATGTAATCCTAGTCAGCCACTATCTTCAACCTTGCCATCAAGCATATCAATTGCCTTCATTATATACTGAAATGTTTATAGTAGACTCCAAAGGAAATCAACTAGCAAATCATCAATGCTTTTCATTGTTGGACCGACGTATTCAACAGGAGGTAACAAGTTCGCTATAGTCCCATGGTCATTACCAAATGCAGATAATGATATTGTAAGAGAATAACAATGATCACACTGATCTGAAAAGCATCACCTGACAAAAACCTGTATAGATTACACGATACAGAGCAATTGACCACTAGAAGACGCACCTTTCTAAGAACGTAATCAAAGTTTTTACACCATAAGACAAAATTCAAATTAAAGATAATTGAAATTTTCAATTTTTTTAAACTCACAAGAACATTGCGACATTCCTGGGGAGAAGATCCAGCTGGTGGACAAGTAGAACACTCACGAAAGTCATGCTGTCTCAGTGTCCCATCTTCACTAGCACTCCAAACAACATGGGGGTTTCCAACTTCAACCTTCATAACAAAACAGATGAAAGTCAACGAATGCGGAAAGTAAAATTATATTGATATTCAATGTATTCACAAACTGAAATCTTACAGCTAACTTTTTCACTCTTCTAGAGTGACACTGGTACAGCGCAGATGGAGCAACTGCGTTATCATCAACACTCCTCGCACTTGTCTGCGATAAATTGAATAAGCGAACCTGCAGAAAACAGGAGTTAGACAAGTTCCAGGAAGTTAAGGAAATATCATCCACTTATATTGAAATTTTAACTGTACCTCTGCATCCCCAGCTCCAGACACCACAAGCTCATCAGATGTTTCGGGTATAAATTTTGTACAGAATATGTTTGCAGAATGCCCAGTATCAATAGAATGCAATAGCTTTTGACACGTGTAGCTCCAGATATTCATCTGCAGAAATCTCAAGTGTCAGCAACTATTTTCTACTGAAAAAATGGAAGCGCATGTCTACAGGAAAGCAAGCAAAGAAAAGCTTCCATTTCTTGTCCATAGAAGGCTGTCTCTCCGCTACTTCATGTTGGTTTGCACTCATACACAATCTCCAACACGCAAATACCAAAAGTAGGATAAAATAGAAAGTATTCTACTGCATCCCAACCAACATTTTATTCCCACATCTATTTTCAAGCTACCTTAACCTATCCTGTTCTAAGCTCATCAGATTTACAAGGTCATCCTTCCCTCCGCTCCATCAGCTATTTCATCCACATTCTCTTTTCCTATTTTGAAACAGTTCAAAAACACTTTTGCCCAGCAGTGTAGGAAAAATGAAGGAATAACAAAAAGGAAAAAAAGGGTTTGAAAATACATACAAGAAACTTCCTCTCCCACAAGGCAACAAGTTAGACCCAGAACAAAGAATTTGATTGCGCATTAATGTATTATGGTGAACTTTAATCGCACACCATGTTTATCAAGGCATTTTTAAGATGCCTAGATCACCTTTAACCGGTTATATATTCAACCAGGTTTCTACTCGGTTATTGCATACCTAGATAGTCCTTAACCACATATAACCAAGACCACGAAAGCCTGGCAACAGAGTAGGTCTCATATGCTGCAGTGACACAAATAAGAACATTAAGATCTCACACACATGCATGCCTTCATTCAATGAATTTGTTGTCCTCTCCTATTTTCTTTCTGTTTGGTATGCAAGGTGGACTTCTGTAAACTCTATAAATATACATATATGCATACAGAAGTTTGTACCCGTGTATCATCTGACCCAGATATCAAAAGTGACCCTTTGGAATTCCAAGCTATCGCGTTGACACAACCCTGATGCCCCTGTAGATGTGAGAGGCAGCACCATCAAAACAGACAGAGATTCTAAGAATAAATTTCTAGTAAAACACATAATTATGGAAAACTGAAAGAAAACCACTAACTATTTCAAAGGGATAGAGCTTTTAAATTACTGATTCTGTGGGCTCAAGTGTCTAAAATATAAGCAGAACAAAACAAATATAAGGGACGGAGTAAATGAACATATTAAACAGTTCAAGTGGCACTTAATAGAGACAGATTGGAGGAGAAGAATAAACTGATAATAAGATATGTTCGGTTTAGTACAGCAGCATCGTTCTAATGCTTGGCAGATACTTTAATCATACAAAGTTAGAACTTCTCCAAGCAAAGAGAATCACTGCGATATTTAGAAGATAATGTTTATCGACAATAATGTAATACTTAACGTAGATCATATGCACCTCCAATTCCTTGTCTTGCGATAGTCTGCGTATCAATGATGAATGCATCCGCAAACCCTGGTTAACATCCTACATTAAGCAAAGAAACAGAAAAACCATTGCATTTCGGTCACATACGTCATTAATCAAACTTCGTATTCAATGGGATGACAAAAATTTAACTACAACAGCCAACATGAGATACTATTCATTACACAGATATACATATGAGTACAAAATGAATGAAATGGAAAAGGAAAGAATCACAGCCTCGGTGTCCAAACCCAAAATGTCTGGTTGCTGCAATTTCTAAACACGAGTATGACACAATGTTTAGAAGAAAGAAATCTCATTTAAAAAGCAGGCTTCAATAGCTAACTAGGATACTTGAGTAGCAACAACACAAGCGTATGGATTGAAAATCAGTGTAACAACCTACAAAGCGCATTTAAAATCACCACAGTGCCTTGAATTGCACTTGATCAAAATCTAAAGCAAACAAAACAAGACCCAAAAAATGGAACAAAGAAAAGAAGTAGAAGATCGAGATGTAAGCAAACGAACAGAAATTTACATGGCGAACATCGAGGTATCTTCCGTGGAGCAAGTTAAAAATATTGCCGTCGTAGAAACCGTAAGAATCCATTGAGAGGAAACTCGGGAGAGACGAGAAATTACAAAAACCCTAAATCGGTTAAGCCAAGCAAGAAAGCAGTATATAGATTAGAACATATCTCCTTATCTGATCCAACCACGCGATAATCTAACATCATGGGTAAAATGACGCTAGTTAGTGCGTGTGTATGTACGCCCTGATATTCACCGCAAACCACGTCAAGGACTTTTATGTACCAACGAAGAGACGAGGCGAGGCGTAATAAATTAATAAATATGGATGTTGAAGCTGGCTGGCTGGCTGGCTCGTCATGATTCTACACTTCTCTACTGGGATTGGGAATTGGGATCGCAACTACAATACAACAATGAGATACAGGTCACAATCACACTAGGTTTGGTTTGGGCCCAAACAGCAATTAGGCCTCAAAAGAAATCATCATACTTTATCAACACGAGAAAAAGCAAAAGGAACTTGGAACTAACTATTCATACTTCTATTCGCAATTCCTTCTCTTTTATTTGTATTTGCTTACTCAAGCCATGGGTATGGCTCTAAAATAATAATTAGCTAAACGCATTAAGACCAACATCCTCCACTCAAATCATACCATAATTATCCCATTACATTAGCAATAGCATATTCAGCACTTCTACTACGGACATCTACTTTTTCCTGAAAACGAGTGGATAATTAGAGGTATGGGATGGGATGCACCAAACCAATCGGCATCGGCCCCTACATACACCAAACTCAAGACCCTGTCTCATTTTACAAATATTTGCATGCGACGTGAGTACACAAGCATGAAGACAACCACAAAACCCAAACCCACCTCAAATTACATCCAACCAATTCAATCAATTACATAAGCAACAAACATGCAAATCCCAATCTTACATACAAACCAGGCAAACACAAAAGCCTTTCCACAAACATAACTTGAACGGTCAAATTACAAGGTCAAGCGCAGCAACTTGTAAGATAAAATAGGCCCACAATCGTGCAGCAGACGCATAAGTAAAACCTCGCGAAGGGAAAATTAGCATCACAACAAAAAAAGGGCGAGAAGAAAGCACGAGGGGGGTTTAGTTGGGTTAAGGCACAAGTCCCACACCACCTAATTACTGAGCCTGCAACTACAGTCCTCCTTTCCCGGGGTTGGGGGTTGGTCCCCCTTGCGCATTATTAGTTTTCAAATGTGAGTGACAGAGTGCTTGCTATCCCCAAACCCTAACACACATCCGCTTAATGATTCACCTCCCCTTTACTGCCCAATAATATTAATACGCCCTGCCCCTGCTTCACTCCCCTCTTCTTCCTTCTAGAGACGGACCCCATGAACAATTTGCAGAAGAACCCAAAACATTTTCCTCTTTTCCACCACCTCAGACATTGAAGAAAGACTGTTCTAGCCATCTTTCAATCTGCAATTTTTCTTTTTTTCTTTTTTATGAAGAAAGTTTCAATCTTGTGCCAAACCATTCTCGACTCGGGTCCTTGTTTATTATCTTCACACAGTTATCAGACCTATAAATAATTATTTATCTGGGACTGTCTAGCAGTAAATCACAGTACCAGGATAAGGTTATCACAGTTCATGTAGAACCAAGTCCCAGTTCTTTGGCTTTATGCTTCAAGAATTTCAAGTAATGAATGGCCTCATCGAGAACCACTATTGCATCCTTGCCCTTTCCACCTGGAATTATGCTCTGCAGAATGCTCACTGTCTCTCGAATCCTTTCTTTCCTCGTTCTCTTGTTGCTAAACTCTGAACCCATTTCACTTGCCGAGGAGTTGTTGCCATTGACACATCTAGATTCTGCATGGTCCTCGAACTCCGAACTTCTGACACGCCTCACAGAACTAGCTGTGTCCGTGAGTGATTGTACATCACTATTGAATCCGTTGTACAGTTTTCGCTTTTTACTTGAGCCATCTGAACTAGCAACCTCTTCCACGCTTCCCTCGTACCAACAGTGCTTACAATGAGCTGTCATTGTACTAGGTGAATGACCTGTACTGGTAACCTCATCGTCCCCCGTGTCATCACTATCATCATCCGAGTAAAGTAAAGCATTCAGCTCTTCTGTATCCTCGCGCATCTCACTTTTCATATCAGTTCCATATTTCTCATCCAATTCATAGGTTGAAACACGTCTCAAAGTTTCATTCTCCCCCACGTTTTCTTTGCCCAAATTAAAAAGGCCATTTGGTTTTGCACTCCAGGAAGGGAAGCACTGGACGGGATTGCCAAGTGCAGAACTGAAGATCAAAGTAGTTTGATCACCTGACTGATCAAAAACAAGGAATCTCTTCTGAACAGATCCAGTTTCAGCCTTAGGCGTAATGGACTCCATACAATTCTCGGATGTAGCAGTAGGTACTTTCTGCTTCACGTAGCTGTCTGAAGCAGGTGTGAAGGCGTGTCTGCATCGAGGCAAACAATAAAACCAGCGATGAGGTTCATTGGTTTGACCAACCTGAGGGTGAGGAAGCTCATGGAATGGATATGTCGGCAAAATTCGGTTGTTAGAGACACTGGCAGCACCAGCATTAAAAACCCAAGGAAAGGTATTTTGCTGCGCCGATTGCATTGGAGCAGCCATGGAATTCAGACTGGGTAATTGCCAACCAAATTGATGCCGGGGAAACCAAGTCTCAAAGTCTTTCCCCATCCGATCAAAGCAATCACCTAACAACAAATGTTCAAATTTGATTTGTAAAAATCTCCAATAACAAGAGAACATACAGTTCAATATTAAACAATAGGGCGAGATATAAGTATTACATACCAGAAGATGGCTTATAGCAGTAGTAGGAGTCGGCAATCAATTGATGCGTTTTAAAGGAATATTGGCAAAAACAAAAGTCTCCAGCTTAACTTGAAAACAGAAAACGGAAATTAAATCTACGTAACAGGTTTAAGCAAATGACGGAAGTATTCAGCCTGCAAATGAAATCGACAGGAAAAGTAAGTATCAGTGGATAAAACAAACTGTATTCGAGTAATTATCCTCCAAAAAAACGTTGGCTTGAGGAATAAGATTTATACTCCACTAACCTGGCAATCCTGAAGTGGTTGAAAACATGCTATGACTCTAACTATAATGGTGGCATTTCCAGCAGTTCCATTTTCGTGTTTCAATGCGCGAAAATTTGTTTGGCTCGCTGCTTGGCACACCATTCTACTCACCCAACCCCTCAAAGTACCAAAACACCAAGAACACAATCGTTCAAGGAATGGTAAAATAACACTCCCTGTTCGTCAAGTGGGGGCGATGCCAATTGAATAACTGAAAGCTAGATGTACTTGCTATTGAAAAGATAGAAATGAGAGAGACCAGTAAATGGACGAATGAATCAGTCCAATGGCTGAGCAACCGCAGTGAGAACAGACAAAATACGTATAGACGATTGATCGAACAATGTTCAGCTAATCTGGAGTACATAACAGGGAATGACGATGAAAAAAGTGGATCCCATGGAAAATGAATGATAGAATAAGTGGGAGGCTAATGGAAATTTTGATCTGTTAAACAAACGAGTTACAGGATCACTCTGCAATAGAGGTTCAAAGAGATGACTTTGCGATATACATCAACAGATAGACTCAACAACCACAGCATCCTGTTTCTCGTCCCAAAAGAAACGCCACAGTGAGCTCCCAGTCAAAATATTCTAGATTTCTGCAAAAAAAGAATTCAAATGTCAAAACCACATCTCTGACACGAAATCAAGGAAGTGATTCAAATGCAAAAGTAACTAGATTCTAGGAGCCCAGATGTATAAACAGCAAATATTAGTAAAAAGGATTCATAAACTTTGCAGGCAGAAACAGAGAGACAGCATAAAGACGAAGTACTTGCAAATATCTTCTCCAAACAAGCAGTCATCTCTTTTTGGAAAATAAATCGTTTGAAGACAAGAGTCTAGTCGAGTGATAGAAATGTGTCAAAAATAAAAATAATCAAGCAATTCGATCTCCTTGCTCCCAATTAGGCCATATGCTGTTACGAGTAACAATTGCGTTAAAGTTCTGGAACAACAGGAGTTAAGCTTTCTTGTGCGAAGATGAAAACCCACCGTTACAAAACAAAACTAGCAAATTAAGCTCCAACAAACACAACAGGAACAAAAAAACAAAGGCAGCAGGTAATGCAAAAGCCATAAAGGAAGTGATTCAAGAGAGAACGAACGTCTTCAGATAAACATAACTAAATACCAGCAAAGGGCAGAAATCTGAAAAATGAAAACTTCAATCAAAGCTACAGAGAGATCCAGCATAAAAAATCCAAAGATCCATTAGCAAAGACTACGATCAAGCACCAAAAGTCCGAACACAACAAGTCCTCAAACCAAAAATCAACGTAGAAAAAGGGAAGGAGCCTTACATTAAAACACAGGATTCGTAAGAAACAAGATCGAAGAAAAAACGTTGCCTGCAAGAAACTGAAATCTTAATAAAAGCCAGTAAAAGCGATGATGGCTACTGCTGCTGTTACTTGCTCGTAGGGAGAGAATGAGAGTACAGACTACAGAGTGGGGAAGGAAACATTCAGTGTTGAGGATGAAACATCGAGTGTGTAGGTTTAAGAAGGCTCAGGTTATACAGAATGAAATTGACAGAAATGTCCCTGTACTGTACTCTAAAAGTAAAAGAAGGAGAATCTAAGTGGGGGCATCCATCAATAGAAAAAAAACAGCAAAAGAAAAAGAGAAGGAGCGAAAGAGTGTTTTGATACGTGCGTGCGAGAGGAGTTGCACGCAAGGCATTAGTGTACAATTATGATCTACTGGACCTCTCTCTCTCTCTCTCTAACCTTTACGGTGGTTGGAAGTGAATTACACTATAGCCATAGATTAGACGGCGGTTTTTTTTAACCAAGTCGAAAATAAATATATTGGTAATTAACGAATTGAATTAACAGGTTAAACTCAATCTATTAATTTTAAAAATGCTCATATGAGAAGTATTTAAAAGATTATTATTCAAAAATTATTTAGAGATAACAAATTTGTTATTTAAATTTAATATTTGTACTTTTATTTTTTAAAATTAATATTAAATTTAAATTTAAGTTAGAGTTAGAGTTGTTATTTAAATTTAATATTTTTACTTTAAATTTTTAAAGTTAAATTAATATTAAATTTAAGTCAAATTCTACCAAGAATTATCATATCGTTATATACTTATTTCTTTGATTTTGAAAATAAACATAAAAATAACGGAAAGAGTAATTTTAAAAGTCCTTTAATTTTGAAAGTAAACATATGGATAACGGAAATATTAACTTTGAAAATAAACATAAGGATAATTGAAATGATTGAATAAATTACACGAACAAAGAATTTAAAAATGCTCAACAGTTAGGGATTGTCTATATTGATTTATGTTGATTCTACCTTAGTATATCTCACCATTTTAAGTTACACAATATAGTCCCAAAAGCATAAGAGCTAAGGTGCATAATCGAACCTTTTTTTTTCTTACATCTACGATTGAAGTTTGTTGTGAGCATAAAGAAGTAGAAATATATAAAATTTCATATCTTTATAAAAATTTTTAAATCGTGACTTTATAAGTAAATTTATATATAAACAGTTAATACTAAACAGTTAATTTTATCAAATATCTTTAGATAAACAGTTGATATTATCCGTTGATCAAATAAGCTATATTAATCTGTTGTTAGCTAATAGTTATTACAATCCGCTAATCCATATATACTATTATTTAGTCTCGTTTATCCTTAGAGTATGTAGCTTATACGACGACGTTCTTAATGTTATTAATTTTAATCCAATGATAATTTATTTTTAAAATTCTACTTCTATGTTCTTTATGCAATTATTCTATACATATGGTTTCTATTTTTTTAAATAAAAATTAGGGTCCCTAACTTCAACTAATTTCATTGAATCATGAAGGAGTGATTAAGAACCAAAAGCAATCCAACATATTTGTGTTTCCCAATTAAGTAACCAAATTGGCATGCCACGAGAAAATATACAATTGATTATGGAATGGAACAAATCTTCGAAGAAACCCATTGCTTCTTCCTTTTTGTTTGGCTTATCAATAAATTCAAATTTCCCAATGGTAAGTATTAGATTTAATTAAAGGTGAATTTGAGCACCTTCAAAATGGAGAAAGGCTAATTTAGAAAGAAATTAAATTATAAAGAAAAAAAAAAGGCAGCGGCTACAAGGAGAAAATTTTACAAAAGCCATACATAAAAGCAAAGGAGATTGGTGTGAAAGAGGTAGCATCCTATGTTTCACATGAGCACCAATGATTTGAAGCTTGACCGTTCAAACCATGATCATACACAGATGACTGAAGTGGGTCCATGATCATTCGTTGAAGACTCAGACTCCTCACCTGACAGTGAATTATCCATTCCATTTGTGAAAGAGAAAGGACAATACCTTTAGAGTGGTAAAACTAATAAAAGAAAAGGAAGGAAGGGGTGTGTATTGTTACTCGCACATTCGCAGCAGCACACGATAATACTTTTGATTGATGTGATACATGGACGTGCCTCATCCATCAACTTGCGACTCCTCGATCTCACTTGCAAGTTACAACGCGGCCTCAGTCCACTTTACTTCTTCTGAGCTCCTTTTCCGTGTTCATTTCCTTATTAATCAAATATATACTATTTAATTCAATCTAT
>JAOQMP010000047.1:44121-60750 GCA_027563575.1 Erythroxylum pedicellare | reverse complement strand
TAAATAATAAATTAAAATTTAAAAATAAAGATAAGTATATATAAGAGTTTTAAGTATAATTATTTAATTATCATTATATATATATATATATATAGTTTTGTAGTATTATATATAAAGTGGTGTTATGTGGAACTAATTAGATGTTTATTATAATAATGATGCATGATAATAAGAATAACCACTAAACCACTTAGATGTGGAATCTTAAAATACTCTTGTAAAGATAGTTTCTCAGTGTTCTTGCATGCAGAAGATTCACTGTTCGTCAATGTTCTATCCATTTCACAGTTTGAATCACCTTTTGAAATCTCAGGTGGAACATCCTTCCGCGTTAAGCTTCTTTGATCAGATGATGAAAGAAGACAGAGGGAAGAAAATCGTTGTGTTTTTAGATTACGACGGTACTCTCTCACCAATTGTAGATGATCCTGATCGTGCCTTCATGTCTGATGAGGTATAAAAAAAATAAAAACTCTAGATATTTACAGTAGAATTGGATCAATCATGGGCAAATTGTAAGATTATTACACATGTGATATGTTCCTTCATTGATGGAGAACACACTTATGTAACTGTACATTTCCATGCAGATGCGTGCAGCAGTACGGGAAGTCGCCAAGTACTTTCCAACAGCTATTATCAGTGGTCGGAGCAGGGACAAGGTAATGTCAGAATTTTGTGTTAGTAATCATGTTTTTCTTCCAAAAAAAAAAAAAAGAACTTGTAGTTTCTAGTACTAACTTCCCCTCTGTCGCCGGCAGGTTAAAGAGTTCGTACAGTTAAGTAATGTATATTATGCTGGAAGCCATGGAATGGACATTAAGGCACCTCTCAGTCCTGTCAGGTCCTGTGATGGCAAGTCCCATACAATAGCTCACGACAAGAAGGTACATGTTGTGTCTTATTTCCTTGGTTTCAGGAAGGGAAACATTGCTTGTCTGGTAGGTATTTTCTATGAATAAAATTATTGACGACAAGCTTTGTTCCCATCTTGTAGGGGACTGAAGTTGTGTTTCAACCTGCTAAGAACTTTTTGCCTGCAATTCAAAAGGTGAATCCAACTTTATGCAGACTTTTTTTTTAATTATTATTCTTCAGAACAGTAAGTAACCTTCATCTCTTTAGATCATAACTGAACTAGAAGAGAAAACCATGAAGATAAAAGGTGTACGGATTGAAGACAATAGATTTTGCATATCTGTACACTTTCGACATGTACAAGAAGAGGTAAACTCAAAAGTTATCCTCAAAACTTGTTGTCTCTTAGTTTTGAAAAAAACATAATATTTGGTTACTTTCAGGACCAGGAAATGCTGGAAGAGAAGGTTAAGTCCATACTGGAACATTATCCAGAGTTCCACTTATGTTGGGGTAAAAAGGTTAGGATCCAAAACCAAAATCTTTCATCCTTGGACGTGTATGATAAAATTCAAGATTGTGTCTTAACGAAAATGCTTGTCTGGAACTTTTTTTTTTAAAATATAGGTTATGGAAATTCGACCAACAATAGAGTGGGACAAAGGGCATGCATTGGAATACTTGCTCGACACTCTGGGATTAAGCACCCCCAACAATGTGATTCCTGTGTATATTGGAGATGATCGGACAGACGAAGATGCTTTTAAGGTACAGCAACACAGAAGTAGTTAAAACTACCGACAAAATGGAATACAGTTCTTGTAATAAGTTCGATTTTCTGTGTCGTCACTGACTAATCATCATCAACACAACATTTTCTAATACGTCTTAGAACAAATACTGACGTGTGAACTTGGGAACACGAACATGTTTCTGTGGCAGAATCGAGAGTTTTGTATGTTCTTACCTTATGCAAGTGGCTTTTTTTTTTGTTCTTGTCTCAGGTAATTCAAAGGAGAGATCAAGGGTATGCAATAGTGGTATCTAACGTTCCAAAAGACACCAAAGCTTCCTACTCTCTCTACGACCCATCAGAGGTCTTGGCGTTCCTGTTACGCCTGGCAAGATGGAGAATGTCATCGAGTTCAAGTAGACCACAGGCTCAGATCTGGGGGGTAGGTGACTAGCAATCATGGATGGTTTTGGATAAGCCATGGTTGACCTGAATAAAGAGAGGCTTATTCACAGACAAACCCAGAGAGGATACGAGTTTTTAAGTTACTCTGGTGGTTTTAAAGTTTCCTGTAATTTATAATTTATAATATATATTTATCTTATGTCTACCTTGAAGCTTGTAAATTTGGTTTCCAAGCTTGAAACAAGTGGCCTGTAATTAGTGACTACTGCCTTTGTAATCTCCTGTTAGTTACAATTGCAGGCACGTTAGTGCTGAAAATTTAAGAGTTAAACCCCAACCTCACTGGTTTCATTGAAGTAAATGATCCATTTGGATACTTGTTTGCAGGATTGGTAAGTATTCTCAAGTTAGAAATTTCTTCTATTTTCCTTGCACTCTTATATATACAAAGAACCAAAAGTGGAATTAAAAGGCCAATAATGCATTCAATCTTCAACCTATTGTGAAGCTTTTAAGAGGGTTTCTATCACTTCCTGTGAAAAGACAAGACAGTTCAAAAAATCTGAGCATATTCAACGATGCTTGAATCGATTTAAGGTTACTTGGCAAAGTTGCTACTGTTCTGAGAAGATTTCCTGTTCACACAAACCAAAGGAAGATTATAAAAATTTTGGCCTCTTCAGGTCAGATTCTTTACGGGTTCCTTAGCATTGAGGACCTGCAATTTAGCCACTGGAAGAGCTAGCTCGAAACCCTTTTCAGGGTAAAAACCAGCTGAAGCATTGCCAGGGGACAACCAACGAAATTCTGGTGACCAACTGCAATAAACAGTTCAAGATTCAGTAGTCCAAAAACTACCTAATGAGAGCTTGCATGAACTGAGAAGAATCTTGCAAGCTCTCTTTGGATGATGTTTGAACTACTGAGCCGTGACCTGTTTATCGCAGTTTATACCCTTCCTTCCTCTCATAAACATTAAAAAAAACGATCCATACTCTTACAGTAATGTTATCTTCTTCATCAACTCTGCCAATGTATGTATATAGCCCCTGTAAGTTTACGTATCAGTCCACAACATTGGTCCTTCACCTTATGTAGTTAGTTGAAAGAGTGTTGGTGTCAGTTTTGACTTTCAGGGAAAGAAAGTTGGTATCACACATTTAGTGCAGATAGGAAACAGTAACAGGTTGGTATCACACATTCAGTGCAGATAGGAAACAGTAACAGGCACATCATGCATTTAGTGCGGACAGGGAAGAAAGCAACAGGTGTATCATGCATTTAGTGCAGATAGTTAAGAAAGCAAAAGCTTATATATTCTTGTGTGTATTAGTATTCTGGGATCTTGGATTTTGAAGGTTTAACGAAAGAAAATGAAAGAACGAGTCTTTCTCAGTTATCAACATGGTCATAACAGAAATGGCATACTGAGTGTTGCACTAGTGTTGTAAAGGATTCAAAGTTCCAATAACACCACTTTTCTCATTCCATCGTCTGTGTTCCTCTCCCTCCTATTCTGTTCAAGGAAGTGCTATGACCTGTCTTCTTCATGTAAAGTTACTTTTATGTCCTGTTCTTCTACAGATTTTAGATCCATTAGAGGTATTCAACATGTCTTTCATTAACTTTCACAAGGGTGATCAAGAATAAAGGCACAGACTGTTCCATAACACATGAAACGTGCTCCGTGCTTTTGTTCTCATCACTTTTGAAAATTGATCTGTAACCCAGAGAGAAGTGAATCAGCACAAGATGCTTTGAACTCATCAAATGGAACAGCAAAATTGTATGATCATTATGGTTGTTAGATCAATGTTACACAGAAAAGGAGAGGAAACTAGAAAAGATAATAAATAATATCCTGTACTCTGCTTCTAAGTCACTGTACAGCATCTCCTCCTCATTATAAGTTATTTGACATGAGGGGATTAGGCCAACTCAAAGTCCCCTTCCTCCTGCAGTTCTTCTTGTTGCTCAGGCAGCTGCCCTTGCCAGAAAGGGCGTAGAATACGCTTAATCTCTTCCGAACTAAGTGTTTCACATTCCAAAAGTGCATTGGCTAAAGCGTGCAATGCTTTCTCATGCTGTAAAAGAACAAAATCGCCCAAGAGCCCACGAGCAAGCACAAAAGAAAATCAAGTGATTTCAAAAATCTTCAAGGGGATATAACCGAAATGTTCATGTCTTTGCTTAAAATAACACCAGATATCAAACTTGTTCTACTCAATCATCTAGACTAAGCTCATAGGAAAATCTCAAAAGATTCTGATGAACATTGGTCTTCTACAAGAACATTTAAATCCTGTGTCTTTCTATGTAAATTCTGGATGCCATTCAAAAACGGAGCTAAGTTTCTACAGAGTTAAATCCTGTGAGCTCAAAAACCTTTGAAAAAGCTAAAACTGGCTGATGCATTTATCAACATATGTTCAAATGGTAGTGCATATTCATAAAGTAAATGCCGTACAGGTTAATCAGTACCAACCTTCTTCAAAAGAAATTTTACACGATCATATGCTTCTCTAAGGATTTTCACCACCTACAGGAATCAAGCAGACAAATTTCAAGTTTGCAAAGGAATTATCACCCTTATGCTATATGGAAAAAAAAAAAAAATCAAAATACATACTTCTGCATCAATTTGCGATTGCATTTCTGAACTTGATCGCTCTTTTATATGAACAGGTCCAATTGCATCACTCATACCACAATTTGACACCTTTGGAAAGATAAATCAAAGCAGAACACAATTGAATATTCCATAATGTTGGAGATCAACAATGCAAAGAATTGGATAAGTAATTTAACTGGACAACATAGGATATAAGACAGGACCGAACTTCTATGCATATTACTAACCATGTAATGGGCAAGCTCTGTAGCTGTGTGAAGATCACTACTTGCTCCAGTGGTAATGTGATCCTGACCAAAAACAAGTTCTTCAGCTGCTCTACCTCCCATGCAAACATCAAGACGTGCTAATAACTGCTTCTTGCTAACCGATGTCTCGTCACTTGAGGGAAGCTGGGTGACCATTCCCAAAGCAGATCCACGGGGCATAATAGTTGCTTTGTGAATTGGATGTGCACCCTCAGTATTTAAAGCTACAATAGCATGGCCGCTCTCGTGATATGCAGTCAGCTGAAAAGAAGCGCCACAATGTCACAAACTAGAAGATTGACTTGAATATATCATTCTGGGAAGCCAACATGGTTAACGTCAAGGACAATGATAAAATTGGATATTTTATATGATTATAGTAAGCTCATTTCCAGCTATTATACTTATATAAGAAGATCATATTATTCACACCAAGAATAGCACTTATCCAAACCCTGTTCAGCTGGATCAAGTACCATACCTTCTTTGACTCCTCAGATAAGAACATTGTTTTCCGCTCAGTGCCCATAATGATCCTATCTTTTGCAAATTCCAATTGTGCTGCAGTTAACTTCTCTGCACCTTCAACAGCAGCTTTAATGGCAGCAATGTTTACTAAATTTGCAAGATCTGTTTTCAAGAAAGAATACGAAATGAAGAGGTTCTAATAATCTTGAGCAGTAAATGAGAGGGCACAGAATAATCAACTATCAATTTCAACAAAAGAATAGAGACTTAAATAAAGATTAACCTGCTCCATTGAAGCCAGGGGTGCCACGGGCAATCGATCTTACATCAATGTCATCAGCCAATGGTTTGTCTTGCAAATAAAGCTCTAAAATCTCTTGTCGACCCCGTACATCGGGATTGGGAACAACAATCTGCAGCAGCCAAAGATCAACTTCAACATCCAAAAGTTATGAAGATATGCAAGAGGAGGAGTTTTTCATCTGGTTGCTCATGAAATGAGCTCAAAATACAAAACTGAATCTCGTAAATAAATCATACAAGAAGGCAGATCCAATGAGATAATCTAGCTCAAGAATTCCAAAAGGCAGACGTTTGAAGTTTCAGTAAAAGGTTTCACTTTAGAGTTGCTTACAAATTTATTTCCAAGAGAACGGAGTAAAATCAGTAGCTTACATGTCTGTCAAATCTCCCAGGCCTTGTCAAAGCTGGGTCAAGGATGTCAGGTAAATTTGTTGCAGCCATTAAAATGATTCCCTGCAGTTAATTTTGTAAATTTAGAGATCCAGGAGGAAACTCCTTGAAACGAAACTAGTATAGTTAATGGGCACCTCATTCTGTTCAAAACCATCCATTTCAACAAGTAGCTGATGTAATGTCTTCTTTGTATGGCCTTCCCATTGTTTTCTTGTTGAGCCAACAGCATCAATTTCATCGATAAAGATGATGCATGGAGCCTACGATAATTAGCTAAAATTGTCAGCCGTATTATTGGGGTGGCATCAATAAAGCTTGTAGCTTTATGGACTGTAGAATATGAATATCAGTAATCAAATATAGGAAACCTTTTTCTTGGCTGCTTGAAATAAAGATCTTACACGGCGAGCACCAACTCCAACAAACCTGCCACAAAATGAACGAAGGAAACTTAAACATCTTAAAAACAGTAAATATTGCTTAACTAACATCTTCAGACCATCAGTTCCAAGTGAGAGAGAGATACTTTTCTGCAGTAGCACTTGCAGCCTACATCCCAATAGACTAGTGCTACAAATAAAAGAAGTATGTTGAAAGTGACATGACATAGAGTTGTGTTTTAGAGAAACAACATCTATTGCCAACTTGTTACTCCAAGACAATGGAGGACCTAGAAAATAACTAGGCCTTATTATCACTAAGCAGCAGCAATTGATTCTCTTACATTTCCTCAAATTCAGATCCCGCTCTATAGAAAAAGGGCACTCCTGCTTCTCCAGCAATAGCCTGAACGTTCCAGAAATCATTGCCATTCACCAACATGGGGTAGATGAAGAATATACGTCAAAAGTAACCACATGTGCTGAGGAAACGAAAAGGTGGAATGTTCGAACAATACATCAAGAGATACGGGTACATGAGAAGACGGAGCTAATTTATTGAACTAGGGCAAGGAAATAACAGAACGATGAACTTGCTCTAACAAAACAAAGGAAGCAGGTCACTGACAAGATAGTTGGAATCCCAAAAGCACGTTATATACAACATGCTTAATATTAAATGGTATAAAGGTCAAAGCCATATTTCAATTCTTAAGATGTGCAAAAGCTCAAAAAATGGAGTTTTACTTTGTTGTGAACCTTTAAGGTGCATTAATTGGTCGAGAATTTTCCCTAATAAAACAGAGAAAATGCGTTACCTTGGCAAGTAAAGTTTTCCCTGTACCAGGTGCTCCTGTCAAGAGAATACCCTGTATTGTAGTATAAAAGTTACAGAACAAGCAAATAATAGATAAACAACAAAATAACTAACTCCTAGTTAAAGCATTCTCTAGCTTGTGAATGGCTTAATTATGCTGCTACTGAGGTGCCAGAACCAAAGCAGACGGGTGAAAATCGAACTAACCAATGGTATAAATGGAAAAAGGATCATCTATGCACCATGTTAGCCCGTTGAGGCATGCCACTAAATTTGCACAAAGTACTCAGAAAGGTTGCCGCAAGTTTAAAATGATGTTTAAAAGAACCTGAAACGATTTATCAACCTGGAATTGATCGCCAAATCTTACCCCATTACCAACCTGCTTAGCAGTTTTACACTCAACATAGTGCAGTATGGGTATGATAATCTTTGTAATCAATTACCAGATTCTCCCAAAGGAATCCAAAAGATAGATGCTAATTTTATTCAAAAGGCAATGTAGAAATAACATTTTCTTCTTCCATGTCTTCAGCAAATAAATGGACCGCACAAACCTTTGGCAACTTCCCCCCAAGGCGAGTAAATTTTGCTGGATTTCTCAGGTACTCCACCACTTCCTCAAGCTCTTGTTTTGCATCATCACATCCTTTGACATCCTTAAACGTTTTGACATTCTGCAAGGGGCAAAAAACTTGAGGAGAATAAAACAAACCACGTAACTAACTACACAGACAGTGTAGAGCAAGAAACAAAGTGGATGATGATATCCATTAAGTCGAGGAAAAGACCACAATCATGAGGTGCTACGTTCAACTGAAACTCCATTTTTTGTTTCCTCTTGTTCTAATTTTCTCTTTATTAAAGTATTTTCCAACTTCCACATTGATCAAAACAGGAAAAACAACAAAATTCAGTACCAACTCAAAACTACTGACAGAAGAATCTGAAGAAACTAGAAATATTCAGAGTACAATACTGTGACTAACTTTCTCGGGCATAACATCTCTATTCAACTCCTTAGGTGAGTAAGAAGAACCTGAACCGACGCCAGAAGTTCCAATGCCACCTAGGCTCCCTATATACTTTTGAAGCAAAGCAGCTCCCAGTAACCTGAAAATCAACTTCTACACATAAGCAAATTGGCAACAAAAATTTAACCATAAAGAAAAGAACTGTAGAACAGAAAGACAACAACCCATACCAAAGTAATCCAACAGCAACAATAAACAAGAGAGTCGACATAAGTTCGTGAGCGAATCGTGACTTGTTTGACACTTTCTTGTCAACCTTCCATAAGAATAACATCAAACAATGCCAAAACTGAGCATTCAAACTCCTGAATTAAGGAAATAAACTACGTAATATCTATAGAAATCTCACCATCACCACATGCAATGGTTGCTTCTCAGACACTCCAGGGTTGCGAAAGGGCTCATCCGAATTCCGTGAAGCTCGTTGCTTCAATTCTTGCAACAATGAAGGAAGAGTTGAAGGTTTTCCTGAATGTTGATCGGGAAGATAATCTGCAATAGCATTGGTAACAACAAGAGCTCGAAGATACTCCACCACTCCACCGCTATCGACTGTGTGTTCTCGTCTCTCAAACCTCCTAATCACATGCTCAGGACTACCCAACAATTTCACTTTTTTTCAATTACCAATTCATTTTCATTGTTAATTCTATCAGAAGGCTAGTAGAAAGTAGAATAACAGTAAGAGACCTGTGTTTATTGAGCTCAACCAAGAGAGCTGTCTGCTTGAGGGCGTCCTTAGGATTGGCGTCCGCCTCCGCCATCAGACGGTCCAGACGCTTTTTCTCTTGGCGCCAGAGCGGCCACCAGCTCAACCAATCAGAACTCAACAGTTCATCCACGGCTCTTCTAGTGGTGGCCCATAACCCCGTCAAGAACACAAGTAACGGCAGTTTCCGATTAACTCCGTCACTCTCCGATAGCTCCACCTCGACTTTGGGCTCCTCCTCCATGGAAACCGAAGCAGGCAAGTGATCGACCTTGGAAACATCGGAATCGGAACCGGAAACGACATTGTTGTCCGGGTGCAACGCAGACCAAACCAAGGGAAAATCAGATTTGAGAGAAGTGAAGAAACAAAGATGAGATAAAGAATGAGAGTAGTGGTGGCGGCGGCGGAAGGGTCGGGAAGGTGGTTTACAGAGAAGAGAAGCTTGTAGAGTAACAATGGCCATTATTAGTAACAAATCAAAACCAAACTCTCTTATGTCTCACTCTATCTGTATCAGGTGCGTTTGCTTGAGGAGAGGAGAAGAAGAAGAGAGATTGGTCGAGAACCACAAGAATGGAGTAAGAAGAAAAGTATTAGAGAACAGTAATCCTATCATCATTGAAATGGCGCCGCCAGTTCCTTGCTTCCTCATTGGTGTTACATCCTAAAACATTTTATACATTAGACCCACATCAAAGTTTGTACTTTTTGGAGCTTTCTGTTCCCATTTTACTGCCAACATCCTTAAATTTAACGAATCTGAAAGTCAATTTTAGTTTGTTTGCTCTTTCCGAAAGAGGCAAGCTACGTGAAGAACATAAGAAGACTCAGTACCCACACTACCATGAACGTACCTAAAGAGCATTTCAGATTCTAAAGGAGAAAGTAGACAAAGAGAAGAAACATAGCTCATGCATTATCACGTGAAAGGCAAAAGCTTTCCCTCCTTGGCCGATTTCATAGAAACAACAAACACTAGTATTTTCACAATCCAAACATAATATCTGTATTCAAATACTTCACAATATCTAAGAAATCATAATTCGATAGCTGGGCAGAGTAAAGCTGCTCGAATCGAAATGTTTGCATGACAAGACCTCAGAAAATTTGAAAGAACAGATAACATTCAAATCGTCAGATTTCTGATGGTACAATATTCCAGGGAGAAGCTCCCTCCAAATTGTTCATCCCAACATTTGCAAGTCACTAGGTCGACACGACTAAAGATGCAATACCGTAAGTGCTATTGCATCCAGTTAGGTCTGTACGGTGGCATCGCGGCTGGGTGTTGCGGGCCAGAGTGAGGAGCCATTTGCATCATTCGATGCCCCATTTGTGGTGGCATATTTCCAGAAAGCATGTAAGGATGGCCGTTCATCGACATAGAATTAGGTCCCGTGGACCATCCAGCAGAAGGTGGAGGCATTGCTGGATGCTCAGTGGCTGGGGCAAAGTGAGTTCCTCTGTATGGATGAGGAGGGCCAAATTGTTGAACTGGTTGGTGCCCCAGAACTGGAGGCTGAGGGTTTAATATGGCAGGGTTCGGAATTGTATAGTCCCTGCTCCGATCATTATTGACCTGTAATCATTATAGCAAGCTCAAATAAATGATGTTCTGAGGAACTTCTGGATCCCATACAGATCAACAAAGAATAGAATATTCAAAATAGAATTCACCCCAGGATCTTCAAAAATCAGCCGATCAATAGGCAATTCCTTCTTTCACTTAGTAAGACAATTTGTTGGCACCTTATGCACAAATAGTAACTGATTTAAAAAAGATATAGTTGCATACCTTTATGCTAAGATCGTTGTGTCGAGAGTATGATACATGAAGTTTGCAAAACCCTCCATCATAGATGCAGTGACCTTCCAATGCTTCCTTGGCAACAATAGCCATCTGAACATCTTCAGGTAACAGAACAGTCAACACCTCAATTTCATAGCTAAAGGAACACATTACTAGATGTGTCAGATTTATTAAATCTATCATTTCTAACCTCAGTCTTCCAAGCTTTAACTATCATTCTGGAAGAACAATTGTGGGAATAAAGCTCGACCTCTCTTACCGTTTCATATGCTATTACTCAAATTTAAGTCAGCTTGTTAAACCTTTTCTACCTAAATTCTGCTAATTCTACTAAAGGCGTCAGACATTGACGTGACACAACAAAAAAATAAGGATGTTGAAATCCTTCTCCAAAAACAGACCTGAGGTGTGCCACACGTGCAGAGAGACATCTAGAATTTAAAATGAATCTTGGGGAGCTCGTAATGGCAATATGCTACAGTATTAGCAAGTTTGAAGAAGAATCTTTGTTTTAGCTTAAAATCAGAGGCAATGGTACATACCAGGGTATTGAATTAAAGCCTGAACACCACCATTCTTATCAAACATGGCAATCTTCTGAACCGGTCCAAAAGCAGAAAAAACCTAGCATTGCATTCAGGATTTAACAAAAGCACAGCCAACAAGCTATTTCAGTTAATTTAGTATTGATGTGAATACCATGTGTAAAGCATCCAAAGTGACAGCATATTGCATGTTCTCAATTGATGCAAGAAGAACATTACTCTCAGGTTCTAGTTTCTTTCCATCAGCACCAACATTCACCTACAACGAGGGTAAACAAATTCTATCAGGATGAGCCAATAGACTGGGAATTAAATGAATAGAAGACCCTTAGGCCTAAAAACAAAGAAAGGACGACCAATTTAAATCCTGCAAACATATTACACAATCAAAAATACAATCATGAATAACTAAAAAGGGCTGTCACCACTTTTAACATGATAAAGACTGTTACGGCTGCAACATCTTTTAACATGCTAAAGATTGTTTTAGAGCCTTACCAGACCACTTCCATCCATAGCTGATGGAGCAACAGGAAGGTTTGGGTTGGTGTAGTCCCTGTTTTCGTAAAAAATGAGTTAGACTAGAGGAAATATTTGAGCACCTTCTTAGAGAACAAATCTGGCAAATTAAACAGCAGAAATCAAAGACAAATGCCCAGTGGATAGCAGAAGCAGAACCAGACTAGCAATAAAGCAACACGGGAAGAGAAACAAATGCACAGAAATAAAAAGTAAATGACTGCAAAATGCAAAGAGAGAGATATTACCTGCTCCGATGGCTTTGGAATTTTACACTCAAATCAGTATGAGCAGAATAAGTGATCCTAAGGGTACATGGTCCAAGATGATCAGGGAGAAGGTAACTGAAACAGAAGACAGTAAAAAGTAAAAAATCATAAAATGGTGACATCTGAGAAACCTGTTAAGCAATATTCAAGTTCCCACTACTTGAATCAGTTGTACTGTGAAAAAGAAAAGATGATGAATACAAAATATTAGCTCTCGTAACATTTTGAAAACTAATCAAGCTTTAAGAAAAGCTAAATGAGAGGTTTCACGAGTGCATCAGCACTTTTGCTTAGGATCTATATTAGGAAAAGTCAGCTCTATATGATTTCTTATTTATTCCTAAGATCAACTCTCCTTATGTAATTGGTACTCTCCTTACGTAATTGGTTCTTACTATTATATAAAAGCTGCAAAGGTCTTGAAATTGTATCAAGCACTCAATTGACATTCTTTGATGCTGTCTTGAACATGGTATCAAAGCAATTTAATCCGAGATCATCAAAATCTCTTTCTGCCCCCTGAAGTCCCAAAACTCTGACCTCTCTTACCATAAAATCTTAAAACCTTCTGAACTGTCCAAAACTATTACCGCCACCCATCAAAACCAAAAACCAAATAGACAAAAGCAACCAAGAAGCGCTAGCGACAAGCACAGTACGGACAGCGTTGCCAGAAAATTATCCACGCACTGCCATCGACGAACACCAGTGACAACGGTCTAATGGGTCAGCTCACCTTCTCATCATGAACGGGGTTCTGGTCTTGTTTTATGTCAAACCCGATAGAACCTAGGTATCTTGTCATTAGTATAGTCCTCCATATATTCCAAAACACCATCAGCAGTGTTATCAACATTCACTAGTCAACAAATTCGTCAAATATTCCAGAGTATGTCAGACTCCAATAATAAGTCATTGACGAATGTCTCAGCAACTGTCTAAACAATGAGTACTTCCAATTTGCTTATTACCAAATATTGTTTGAACAGTAACAACTATTCTTTATGATTTAAAAATGTAGAATTGTTCTTCAAAGGTCAGAGAAACTTGTTCTGCTTCACATATGATCCCCAAACTAATAAAAAAATATTGGAAAATTAGCAAGCTGATAATACATAATTACTAAATATCCTTTTCAATTCTATAAAAACTGAAATCTCAAATCCTATTCTCTCATGTTAGTACTCTTAAGCAAGCTTGAAACTATGCTAAGCTTCTTTATTCCAGTAATATGCTCAGCATGTATGATATCTTTGTTGAGTTGTTTTAGTCCAAACAGGAAATTCAATTGAACGCTTTGCGAAAGTGACACGAGCATTTGAGGAGTTGATTCTCTACTACCCATTAAAAGATGCAAATCCGAAGGAAGCACTTTGATGACTATGACATTTCTAGCAGGATTGAAACCTGAGTTTGAGCCTATATGAGCACAAATCCTAAGAGGAGTAGACCTTCCATCCTCAGTTGAAGTACACTTTAGACTCTCTCATTCTATGACTAACGAGAGTCCACCTGAGAAAACCTCTAATAGGTCAGCACATCCCGCATAGTCTAGTTTACAAATCAAAGGAGGCCCTAGAGGTAGCTGAGGAGGACATGGTAGTCGTGGAGGTAGAGGAGGACGGGGCAATAGGCTCGCGGTTCACTGCACACATTGTGATAGAGGTGGACATAATGAGAAGGCCTAGTGGGATAAGTATCGTCACTTGCAAGCAGTTCATATTGCATCTCTTGAAGAACATTCTTTGGCTGCAGCTTCACAATTGTCTATTATCTTATCTCAAGATGAGTATACTAACTACTTGCAGTATTAATCAACTCAGCAGGCATCATTTTCTTCTATGGTATGTGTGGCTCAACGAGGCAACCCAACAAACTGTTATTCCATCTATCCCCAAAAAACAGTTATGGGTATTGGATTCTAGTGCCACGAATTGTATTTTAAGTAAAGTAACTAATTTCGATCATATCTTTACCTTACTTCTTCTCGTTTATCATTGCTAATGGATCTACTGCCACCATTAAAAGTGTGTTGGATACTGTCATCTTTATCCCTTTCTTACTTCACATTATTTGTACCGAAATTTTGTTGCAACCTTATATATGCGAGCAAATTGACTAAACAACTAAATTATTCTGTATGTTTCTACCCTAATAATGTCATTATCCAAAATTTGTAGATCAAGATTATGATTGGAGAAAGGCAAGAATCAAATGGGATGTACTACTTTGGCGAGTTGTAACCATTTGTCCCATGTCCTGCATTAGTCTCTCAATTGATATTCACAATCAATTGAGTCGTCCATCATTGTAAAATCTCAAGAAATTAGTGCCAGGTTTAGAGTCTATTTCTAGATTAAATTGTGTCATGTCAACTCAAAAAACATCATTGTACTTTGTTATTCCCTCGAGTCAATAAAAGGGTTGAGAAACCTTTTATTTAAGTACATACAGATATTTAGAGTCCAAGTCGTGTCAAGTCCAAGTTCGGATCTTAGTATTTCATAATTTTTGTTTATGATTTCTCTCGAATAACTTAGTTATATCTAATAAAAATTCGTTTAGACTTATTCTCTATTATTTATTCTTTCTGTGCTAAAATTCAAAATCACTTTAACGTCCAAATCAATATTCTTCGCAGTGATAATACTAGGGAATATTTCTCTAATTCATTCTCCAACTACTTGCAGCAATAGAATATTCAGCATCAATCTTTCTGCCAACACACTCCTCAATAGAATAAGGTAGCTAAAAGGAAAATCCAACACATTGTCGAAACAACTCATACCCTCTTAATGTACATGATGTACCTAAAGGTTTTTTGGGAGATGTTGTACTAACTACATGTTTTCTTATTAACCGAATGTCATCTCTTGTGTTGACACGTAAAACTCCATTCTCTACCCTTTATCCCTACCAAGATCCTTTTTCTATTAATCTTCGAGCCTGGCATAAATAAATTAGACCCCAAGCTATAACAAAATTTCTTAGGTACTCTTGTCCGCGAAAAGTATACAAATGTTTCAGCCCTTCTTTGAATCAATTTTTTGTGTCTACTAATGTTATATTCTTTAAGACACATCGCACTTTTTTATGCTCAATATGTCTCTACTGACACTGATGAATATCTACCAATTCCCTTTTTTCCTTCCCAAACAACTCCCAATTATGTTACCCCAGATCCTAATTCTTACCAGTTCTGAGCTTACTCTTGACACTCATCCTAATCCTTTGGAACGTCTTATGTTGTCCTGATTTACAGGTTTATACTTGACGCACTCATCGTGAATTACAAACAAAAGATTCATGATCATCACTATCATCTTCTTCGTCAACACCACCACCATATGATGTTCATGATTAGCAAATTGCCCTCCGTAAAGGAAGAAGGTCTTGTACATTTCACCTTGTCTCAAACTTTGGTTTTTATGATTCATTATCACCATCATATGTTGCTTTTGCGTCCACTTTGTCTTCTAGACCTGTACCTAATTCTGTGTTAGAAGCTTTGATTCATCTTGGATGGAGACATGCCACGGAAAAAGAGATGTTGGCTTCACAGGCTAACAATACATGAGAATTAGTTACTCTTCAGATGGTTAGCTAGTGGTGGGTTGTCGTACAGTGTTCAACATTAAGGTCAATCTTGACAGCACAATTAATTGTTTAAAAGCTCGATTTGTAGCTAAGGGTAATACACAGATGTATTGTATGGATTTATAGCTTTTGATTGTTTACGTTGACATTCTTATTACTAGAGATGATAAAGCAAGAATCCAATCTTTAAAGTTGTTCTTGCAAACCAAGTTTCAAACAAAGGACCTTGGCTCACTAAATTATTTTTTTGGTTAATGAGGTAGCAAGGTCCAAGATAGGAATTTATCTATCTCAAAGAATATATCCTTGACCTTCTGAAGGAAACAGCCTATTGAGAACTAAGCTAGTTGGTACTCCTATGGAGCCAAATGTTAGATTTGATGCTGATAAAGGAGAGTATTTGGAAGATCTGAGCAGGTATAGAATGCTTGGTAAACTGAATTATTTGAATAAGTCAATTTATGGAGTCTCCACAAACTAGCCATTGGGATGCAGTTATTAAGATTTTGGGATATTTGAAAGGTTCGTCAGGGTAAGGTCTTCTATATCAAAATCATGGCCGTACTCAGATCCAAGGATATACCAATGCAGATTAGGCAAACTCTTATGATCGACATTCTACTTCACGCTACTATGTACTTATGAGTGGAAGTATGAAGTCATAGAGAAGCAAGAAGCAATATTGTTGCACATTCCAGTGCTGAGTCCGCTTACAGGGTATGGCATATACTACATATGAGTAGATTTGGTTGACGCATCTTCTCAAGGAACTTGGTTTTAAGCACTCAACTCCAATGAAGTTGATGTGTGATAATCAAGCAGCCATTCATATTGCCTCTAATCCAATCTTCAATGAGAAAACCAAACATATTAAGGTGGACTGTCACTTTGTTCATGAAAAGCTTA
>JAOQMP010000047.1:4955-30802 GCA_027563575.1 Erythroxylum pedicellare | reverse complement strand
AGATGCTTTTGCATTATATCATCTGGGTGCTTCTTATAAGTATCAAACTTAATTGTAAGTGACCTCACTTTGGTCACTAAAGCACCTCCAAAATAAGCATCTAATGTAGACCATATGTCCTTTGCAGTTTCAAATTTACGGAACTCTTGCATGATATCATTATCCATGCTATCGAGCTAAAGAGTTCTTCTTTTTCCATAATTCATATGCATCACGGTCCCTCTTATGCTGGGCTGTATTGCCTTCCTCAGGAACTTCAATGGTTAGGTTTAATGGTTCAAAAGCCTTTTGCTCCTCCAACATATATTGGATTTTCATATTCCAGATTTCATAATTGTCACCATTGAATTTCTCACCCCTGTTTGTCACCATTGAGTTTCTCACCCCTATTGAGTTCAACAACAATATTCTTTGAAGCAGTAGCTATTTTTCTTTTTGTTTGAAAAACTAATTTTCTATAATAAGAAAGAAATATATATGCACATTAATGTCGTATTAATCATTCATAATGTCGTATTAATCATTCATAGGGTAAATAATTCGATCACAATAGCTTATAAAACTAAAAGTCCACTAATGTGTTTAATCATCATTCATTCAACAATCAAATCCTAATTAGCTTACTCTAGATGAATTCCTATATGATATACATGTAAACATATTAACTAAAAAACAAGACTTTGTTCTCATAAAACAACATATTGTATTAAATGTTCTATAACCTATGAATAGCCTATAGGTAACGAACCCTACGCGGAAATTACTTCACAAGTTCACGTGACAGTTTGCGAAGCTCGATGTACAATAGCTCTTACTATTTCCATTGGAATACCTATATGATACAAAGTCCTAATCAACTCCCTTCTACGAATCTCTTTAATAAATGTCATCATTAACAAACTATAAGTCTCTCGTTAGGCATATTATTCTAGAGCATTTGTAACAATTCGCCTTGAGGTTGAGGCAATGTGGCAAGCAAAGTCATTTACTTTACTTCAATAGCTACATAAGCTCAACAACCTCCAAAGCATAACTCTTACATCATGTTATTAACTGAAATAACTTATTGTGTTAGACCATCTCTAGGCATTAAATGCATGTTATCTAATTTTACATACATACTGCCAATACGTCTCTTCTGTGCCTCACATTGAATAAGCTTAGGCATCCATTTAATAATAGGTATCTTCCTGAAAAACAAAATTTCAGGAATCAGAAAATTGCATAAAATAACAAATTATTTTGTCTAGCACATAGCAAACTCATGCTCATAGTATATAAACAATTTAATTCTATTAGCAATTTATTGAACTATTCAAATTATGCTATTAATTTCTAATCAATTAAGAACTTATTTATAATCAAATCGTATTTAAATATGAACAATTCAAATTGAATTAGAAACTTATTTCTAATTTTAAATTATAATTGAACTAATCAATTTATATTGATTTAATTAGAAACTAATTTCTAATGAAACTCCTTTCTAATTTCAACTAAATAAATTTGTTTGATTTAATTAGAAAACATATGTCCAATTTTAATTCAATGAAAATAATACAATTAGAAAACTCATTTCTAATTTTGTTTGTTTTAGAAACTTATTTCTAAGTTTATTTTAATTAAACAAATTATTTTAATATTATTTTATTTTAATTAGAAATAATCTAACAAAATTAACTATCTTTTGTAAATTAGAAAACTTATTTCTAATTCTTTATGCTACATTTAATTTAAAACATCAATATAGATAATAAGGTTTTGCCCAACATCAATGTGGTTATTAAGGCCTAAGCCTTCAATCCTAATAAAAGAAAGTTATATATTATGGGCCCAAGTCATAGCCTATAGGACATCACATAAACATGACCATTCATTAAAATTTAACCCTTTCTCTATATATCATTACAACCCGAAACTATCACAAGCTTGTTATGTTGGATCTCAAACCCCAAAGTCTTAACCCATTTTAGGTTATTATTACACATATATCCAAAAAAATCAGTTTTTAAGTTGTTTGTCTTATTATACTTATTTGAGAAAGGTCACGTTCTCCGTAGAGAAGTCTCAAGCATTTAACACTTATTTTGGAAAAAGAAAATTGGTGACTTATTGGTACATAGAATAAAAAGAAAGCCTCTCTTCTTCCTCCTCTTCTCCGCGTTTTGCTTTCTGCGTTTTTTTTTAAATTTTCTCTTCTAACTTCTGAAAATAAAAACATCCTTTAGAGAGAGAAGGAACGAAAAAACTACGTTTTCTTGTTGAAGACCATTCATAAAACAAAAACAAAAAAAACAGTTCTTAACGTTTTCGTAAGAACCATTTTTATACTGTTGAAGACCATTCATTTTTCACTGTTAAAGACTTTCAACAATCATCTTCCCAACACTCAAGAAAGAAGAGAAAAATGAAAACCGACATTTCTAGGCTTTCGGATTATTGGAAACAGAATGAGTAAAAAAACGGAAGTGAAAAACAAATGTATGATATAGCATATCAAAAAAATAATGATATTCGTAGATATTCATATCATTATTCACAAATCATTAATAGCCAAATTGCAATACAGATTTGTGACATCTTGATTTTAGCATGCATAAAACATAAAAAAATTACCTGCTTTGATACTAATGTTAAAAATAATCAAAATAGAACATAATGACATTGATCATGTTAAACAGGATATTTGCATATGCATACCAAAAAAACATCACATACTTGGATTATTGTTGTAGTTCCACCATTTTAAGAACTTTTTCTGTATACCTCTTTCTGCAAAAGTTTTTGTTCAAAAGATTACTCTTATCTTTTTTGTCCTTTTGTTTTTAAATTCTGAACCTTAACTACCTTTGGTAGTTATTTAAAGTATAATGATCATAATACCCCTTATGGGTATATGTGATTCACCATAACCTAACCTTAGTTGTCACCCCGTCCCTCCCTTTTGTCTTCGTTCTGCCTCACTCATTATCTCTTATTGCTCTAGCTCCTATCGTCACTCCAGGCTCCAACTCCCACTATCACTCTAGGCTCCAACTCCCCTTGTCACTTCAGCTCACGCATCTCTTCAAATCTGTCATCAGTCATCATGAAGCTTGCTGCTCACCACCAATCCATTAGCCAGATGTAGTCTCCATTCTATTGGTCTGTGCTTACTCTTTGCCAACCTCCAGTGTTCTAGTCACATACCACTTACTAGTCACCACTTGCAATTATCCAGCTCTGTGGTCTTGACTTATTGTCAATTTGTCAATTGCTATATAAATTACCCTATTAGCTTGAATAGATGGACTAAGTTTTATGTTTACGTTTTTCACTTTTTGTAGTTTGTAGACTTTCTAATGCTACACATACTATAACATTCAAAAGGATTGAATCTGATTTGCAAAAATTTTTAATATTACACCTAATTTTATTATATCATTCAATTGAATAATTTAATCTGATTTGTATGGATTTCTAATATTACATCTAATTTTAGTATAACATTCAATTGGATGATTGAATCCTGATTTGTATTTGATACTATGGTGTTCTTAGGATTATAGAATTTAATTAGATTGGATTGGATTTTGAATAATTAAATTGGATTGGAATTTACATTGTACAAAAGGAAAAATAAGTTAGACCAATGTGTGATATTTTGTTTCCAAACTAGTTAACATATATCACAAGATGTTAGAAAATGATAATGTTGCTTCATCTATTAGGTGCAGTCATCTTGTTATATGTTAATAAATATGTCAATGAGAAGATTTAGATTTATTAGCTATGGTCAATATGTTTTGAGTAAATTTACTTTATTATACAATAAATTTTATTTTTGACATATGTAAATTACAAATTGACATATATCTTAATTTATTTTTATAGATAAATGGAGGAAAGTTCAAGTACTTATGATAATTCTACTATTTCAGGACGATTTGATGATCCGACTTGGGCTCATGCTAGACTAGTTTATGGAATGAAGAATCATACCATTTGTTTGTATTTTAACAAGTATTTGAAAGGTAGGAGGAATACCAGATTATAGAAACATGTAGCTAAAATCAAAAGCTGATATGGATATAAGAAAGTCAATCATGCTGTGAAATGACAAATGAAAACTTTGCTTAAAGAGTATCAATATGAAAAGATAGAAGGTAAAGACTAAATTGTGAAATTGGTAGTGGAAGTTATGATGGTCAGGATGATAGTGAGAATGTTGAAGGTGTTATTCTTACCCAATAAGAATGGAATGTTGCACCTAATGTGAGGACAAGAAGAATACATATGTCTAACTTTGTTACACCATAAATAATTCTTGAAGCTCAGCCTTCAATTTGTAATGCCTTACAATATAAATAAGCGACTCAAAATGTAGACGTGGCAATGAGTAGATAATAGTATGATTCAAGTATAATATTCAATGTTGCCCAGTCTTATTATTACCAGCTTACGGTGAATTACCCTTACGATTTAAGATATAAAACTCCTTCAATTGATGACTATAGAGATAAACTTTTGAGCAACTTTATTTATAAAATAAACATTTGTTTGGATGAAAGAATAATGACTTGGGCTATTTATAGGTGTTCAATAATATGTGATGGTTGGAAAAGTAAAAGACAAGAGCCTATTATCAATTTTTTGGTTTATTTTGCAAATGAGACAATATTTTTGAAGTCTATTGATGCATCTGACCTTGTTAAAATGCTAATATTCTATTTTAGATATTTGATGAAGTTATAAATGAGGTTAGCCCGTAAAATATTGTTTAGATCATTATTGATAATGATTATGCTTGTAAAGTAGATATAATTCTTTTTATTAGACTCCTAGTGTTGTATATTACATTGACCTAATGTTGAAAAATATAAGAGATACTAAATACTTTCTTATTATTGATGAAGCTATACAGAAAGTTTTAAAAAAAGTGACTAAATTCATCTACAATCATACATAGGTCTTGAATGAGAAAGGATTTCACCAACGGTAAGAATTTATGTTATCCTGTTATTAGATAATTCACAACTAATTTCTTATCACTTTAGTGTTTTGTTCTGATGAAAAATGAGTTGAGGCAAATGTTTACAAATAATAAGTAAGTTATATCTCAACATGCTAGGTCTAATTCCAAATTGGAGGTCTTAGAATTATATTTGAAGATTATGAATTTTAGTCCTAATTTCTATTTGTCATCTGAGTTTGTGAGTCTTTGGTAAGAATACTTTATTTGTTTGATTGTTATAAGAAGGTAACAATTGGTTATTTTTATGATGTTATAGAGAGGGGGAAGGAATCAATCAAGGATAATCTAAAAAATATGCCTTATTTATACACATCTTATCTTCTAGTTATTAATGAGAGATGAGAAAGACAACTTTATTCTCTATTGATTACAATTGGGGCATTTTTGAATTCTAATATCTATTTTAGACCAAGTTTTACAAATAAAGCTGATGTTAATAAGAGAATGCTATTAACTATTACAATAATTGTTACCTATGAGATGATATAAGATTTCTTAAGCTCATAAATTGTGGTTTATTAGGATGCTAATGGTGATTTTGGAATGCCCATTATTGTTTGTCAAAAAGACAAATTTAATCTAATTATATATTTTTTCATTTTTGTTACTTTTTGAAAATTAATTGTTACTTTATTTTGTTTATAATGTTACTTTTGTTCCTACAGTTTCTTAGTGGGATGAATTCAAAAGTGGTGTTTTAAAATTGTAAAGGTTTGTAATTCAAATTTTAAGTCAATGTGTGAGTACAACAGGGCATGAAAGAATTAGAGCATATTTGAATTCATCCATTTTAAGGAAATGAATAGATTGAGACATAAAAGATTGAATGATTTAGTCTTTGATTAGTACAATTTAAAGTTTTAAGAAAGGTTTGTTATTATCGTTTAACATTATTAACTTGAATATAATTTCTTGCAATTTTTTAATTATGTAATTTTATTTGTTTATTAGAACTCTTCATATAACAAGTAGTCCTGTAGATTCAATTTGCCTTAATCATATCGATTCTTTAGCATATTTAATTTTTGAGAAACCTAGTTGAATATATGAGAGCGACTTAAAAGATAATCTTAAATATAAAAGTATTTATATACTATTTGGTGTAATAAAATTGAATGATGATAGTGATGATAAGACTCCTCTTAATGACTAGGATTTTCTACTAAATGAGAATTGAGGTCAATGCAATTTGAGTGTATATTCGATTGAATGAAGTTTCATATTTAATTTCTTATCTTAATTAAATTTTATTTATGTTTAATGTATATTTTAAATTTTATATATGCAAAATAAGCATAAACTTTTAACTGTAAATATTTTTATTTCAAGTTTCGCTTCTAGTTACTTGTATTCTTTAGAACAAACTCTTATTGCAATACTTATGGAGTCTTGAAACTTTATTTTGCTTTCTATTTGATGCTTTAATGTAATTATTCTTTATTATATGATGAAATTATAACATTTTAAGTACTTTGTATTTTTTAAGTTTTATATTTGGATGATAATTAATCCAAAGTTGCGAATACCGTACTGGACTTGGTATCGGGTTGAGTTTTGGTACGGTACTATACCGGTACTGGTCAATACTGAGTACCATTTCGGGTAATTTTTAAAATTTATGAAATAGTTCCTAAAATTTTTAAAATTTGCAAAATAGTCTATTGGTATATTGTACAGTTGTACTGTATACTTTACTAGTTTACTATTTACATCAACCATGTTTCAGAAAAAAAAGTAAATAAAATTACAATAAAATAATAATAATAATAATAATAATAATAATAATGCTAACCGAAGGATGAGAGTAAAAGCACAAAAAAAAAGGAGAGCAACACAGAGAAACTTACTTGTTAGTATCTTGACAAGAGTTATCTCAAGAACCAACTATTTTCGACGAGGAGAGTAAAACAAGCAAAAACATCAGCTGCAATAACGGCTAGTAGAAGAGCGATTATGAGAGCGAAACTCCAAGTAAAAACCCAAACAAAGAAATGAAGTAGATCACTTCATCCTTAAGATTCATTTAATATCAAAATCTAACAAAACTTTGATCAAACACTTAATAAACAGTACTAAAACAATCTTTAATTTTGATTTTAAGCTATAAACAATCATTTTGGATGACCCTTATTTCACCATCTTCATTATTAGGGCAACATACATTCAATTAAGAAAACCACGACACACATAACTTATCATTTCTACTAATTTTAAAACTCTTAATTGGCCTTTTTTTTCCTCAATTCTCAACATGGTCGTGACATCAATGACATGCCAAGTCTTCAACTTTATGCTTTGGATGATTCGAAGTTCCAATAAGGCCACTTTCTCTGCCGTATTAAGCATCTGTGCTCATGCGATTTTCTGTTCAAGCAAGTGCTATGACCTGTCTTCCTCCCGCATACTTACTTCTGTGTCATATTCTTCATCAACAGTTTTAGAATAATTTGATGTTTATTTTAACCTGTTAGCTGTTCCTCCAATTCTGGCAATATTCGAATTTCACATCCCTCAATCAGCATCTTCTTTTGAAGATTCAAGTACGTATTAATCTTAGAATTTGATTATTCTGATAGTTCCTAATAATGAATGGCTTAATCTTATTCTTTTATGCTATAAAATTCAACATTCGGGTTTTATTTCTTATTACTTAAAAGTTATAAATCTTTTTGAAAAATTTTTAAATTGTTAAAGTTTGTAATCACTATCTTTTGATAACAAAATGATGGTCAAACATCCATTTCATAAAGTTGGCATCATGACCTATCCCCTCTTTTTATCCAAACAAAAAGAAAATAAAATTATTAAACTCAAATTTCTTAAAGCAATAACAAAAAATTGAATTAATTAAATTTCGGGATTTCTTTAAGTTTTAGTTTCGAATTATATACAACTATCTTATCAAATTTTAGAATAAGTTCAGACTTAAATTTTACGATTCTACTCAATCCGAAGATTGAATTTCTTTTACATATAAAATAACATCATTTTATATTTTAATGCATAATTAATTTTAAGTAATTGTACTCAAAATAAGATCAAATATTTGGACCTTTCATTTCAATCCAACCCTTTACGTAGCACTTTTACTGAAAGTGGGATTAAAAGTGGCAACACCAAAGCCACAAATTTTAACCTATTTTATACATTTGGAGGCCTAGTCATTTAGCATTAGAGGCCTACATCCACTTCTTGTAATACTTTAGCCCTATTGACTAAGATAATTAGTGGCTAACACTCTCATCTTTTTCACTTAATTTTTTAATAATTAACCCCTTTTTAATAAAAATTAAAAAAATTGTTCTAATTACAAAAATTTAACATACCATAATCATAAACTTCTAAATTTGCCATTTTTTAAATTGCATGGCATTAATCATAATGATCCCAAATTATAATTGCAAATAACTAGAGAATGAGATTTAATATTCATATAAGGGAAACAAGTACAACTCCTGATTTCATATATTATATAAATAGAACTGCATGACATTAAGGCACTACATCATCCTGATCATTTTGCAACTCTATCTTAAATTTCCCTTCATTCTTTTCGATGTCCAAGCTCTTGTGTTCTTCTTTAGCACCTCTTTTACTGTACTTGAAGTATAGAACAAGTTGAAGGATTGCGAGTACACAACCGACCAGATTAGGTGACTGCCACAGAATGAGTTTAGGTTAGTAAAAATATGTAAATTTCCAAATTAAGAAAATATATTATTAAAAGAGGATATACGAACCGCAATAAAAAAGTCTTTATTTAGTAATCCAAAAACCGTCCAAAGAAAGCTTGAGAAGAAGGAAAAAAGGGATAAATAGAAAGGCATAAATTCCACACTTTTTGTTTCTATCACTGTTTTCTGCAACAAAGAAGAAGAAAAAGGTTAGAGTATGAACAAAAGCTAAGCAATTTCTATTTTTAGATACAAGAAATGGACATTTGAAATAAATACATAAATTTATAGGTTCAAGTCGCAGAAATAATCCCTTAATCTGTAAAAATACAAAACGAAGACTGTGTATATTAAGACTCTCTTCCGACCATCGCAATGCAAAAAGCTTTGTACATTGAATACGTTAACTTTAACTAGGTATTGATGACGATGATGACGACATATTCTCGTATCTGTTCACGTACTTTATTTGTGATTTTGCATAAGTTGGGAATTTTAGATAGATTTTTCTATTTTTAGTTAGTGGAAGACAAAAGTAATTATTTCTCAGTTTTTGGGTGAGTTCAAATTAGGTTAAAAGTTCCTTTTTTATATAAATGAAGTTGAACACAATTAATTCCATAGACCTTATATAGTATGACCATATAAGAGTATAAACCTAATGTAAGCTGAATTTATAAATTATATATATTTAAATAACTTACTTATTAATTTTAAATTAAACAATAAATCAAATTAACTGATAATTGTAATATTGTTAAAAAATATTTGTAATTTAGTAATTTATAAATTATATTTTAAATAAGATTAATTTGTGTGTTTGAATGGTTCATACCATGTGAAAAATAAGAGAGTAAAGAGCGGAATTATATCTTCAACAGTAAAAAATCTTGACGGACACAACATTAACTCACCACAGCTACAAGTGGAGAGCCATACATGAGGGCGGCGGACACTATTCCGATGCATCCAACAAGTAGTTTCCGGTGGCGGTGATCGTGGTATGCGAGTAATGAGACTATAACAACCAAAGCGGACAAGAATAAAACAAGTACCGTCATGGCAGCAACCTTCACCTGCACTTCCAAAAATGGTTGGACTTACATAATCAAGCATGTTAAGAATCAAAATGAAAATGACAACATCTTAAAGAGCTTGCCTTTTCTCTTCTTGGAGCAAACCAAATGTATATAACAATGAAGGAAGACTCAAGGAGTATCCCTGCAGTGTCGATTGTGACCACCGGCAAGTTCTCCCAACCGTGGCTGATGACCGGCGAGGCATACCAAGTGTAAACAAGGCAACATAACAGTGAAATGACGTAAGGAATACATGAAAAGTTCTCGGTGCTTTTCTTTCTTATCACCCTCGCGAAAGTTAATCTGCAACCAAAAGCGATCATACGTTCAGGTTCGAGATTCAGACAAGAGTAAGTGTAAAGACTGTGTCAGGATTCTGAAGAACGTTACATGGGAGCAGTGAAAAGTGACAAGGTGGCTGCATTGCCTGAAACAAAAAGAGAAGGAGAGTTTCATGTGTTAGGTTGGCTTGAAACAATACTTATGCGTGGTCCTGTTCATATAATTTCCAAGAACAAAGGAACTAAGCAAGTACCCATGATTCCTACTGCCAGACGTAGAACTCCTATTTTCATGGCTCCTGAGAACTTGGATCAAGTAAGTAGAAGAAGCAGAAGAAGAAGTTTATGCCTTGCAAGCCTTTGGACTGCCTTCCTTTATAGGGTTGCGGGGTGCTTTTATGAAATTGATAATAGTTCCTTGTGTTAATTATACTTCATCAATTAATTTAATTGACTATTTTCAATTAAATTACATATTAGAAGCTTAGACGAGTTAGTAATAAAATAAGATGGAACGAAACACACTTCTATTATTTGTAAAGAAATCTAATTTGAACGAGGTATTTATAATAAAATTTAAAATATATAATCTGATCATAAATAAATAAAATTATAAAAATAATCATATTGCAACAAAGCTTATAATACTGAAAATAATTCAAAAATCTTAAAATTTTCAATTTCTCAAAATTTATAACGAGTTATACAATAAAAATAGCTTTCTTTTCTTGTATCATATCACATAAATAAAAATACCGAATCAAACAATCCTTGAATTGAAAAGGAAAAGGCTAATTACTGTACTTGATTGGACACTAGTGTTCATAGAAAAGTGGAATAGCCAATAAGATCCGATGACTTGGAGTTGGATGATTAGATAAACAAGTCGTGCATGTTCTTGATTTTGACTGGTTGTCTCCTAGGTTTTTTAGTTTCTTTTCCAACTCATACATTCTTGCTTAGATGAATCTCTAATTATAAAGAACACCAACTAGTTCAGAATTTGGACTCAGATGAGCATGAAAATCACATGCTGTGTCTGGTTTTTGAAGCACAAGCATCGAATTCTGAGTGAACTAAAGCCATTAATCCAGAATTCTCCAACCAAAATTTTCTGACCAAATCGCTGGATTAGATTCTACATATTGTTACAACTCCTAATTGTTAATGTTGGTACATGAATTTGGATTATACAAATCGATTACTTTATTAATTAATAAATTAATTTGTATGAATAAAAATTAATTTAGTTAATAATTTTTTAATTAAACTTTAAATTCTTTTATGAATAAGAAAAATCTCTTTTTAGTTGATTTTATGATAATATAATCCGATTAAGTTTTTTAAAACTTAAATTTCTTATTTTATCGGCTTAACTTATGATTTCATTTTTAAAATATTGATTTAAATAAGTAACGAGTGAATTCTCAGGTACACAATAATCTCATAGTATTCAAGATTTTTATTTTTAAATGTGTTAAAATTTTAATTATGTAATAAAAGTAATTAATTTTAAAACATATAAGCATCGAACTAACTATTAACGGTAACAAAAAATTATGATCAAATTGCTAAATTAGATTCTGCAAATTGTTTAAATATAGTATTTCTCTACTATGTAGGAGTAAAGCTGTGTACTATAAGACTTCTCCAAACTTCACTTTATTGCGAAACTTCGGACTGGACGTGATGATAATGATATATATATATATATATACAGTCACATGAAAATAATTTGTTTTTAGAAAGCACAAGCATCGAATTCTGAGGGAAGGGAAGGCATTAATGGAGAAATCTGGAAGCAAAAATATGTTAAAGATCAAATTTGTGGATTAGATTCTGCAAGTGGAAGATGAGGTTCCACTTAAAACCCACGTTTCATATTTCTTTTGCGTCATCATCACCTTCAAAGGTTCATCTGAGTGCGTTCCGTTTCACCTTTCTCTTTTGTGGTCTTCTCCTGCTCTGTCAAAGAACGCATTACAAAAAGAGTTGTACACTGTGCGTCAATCTATATGTTTGGAAATTTAGCTCATATTAGAATGTAAATTATATATAAAGAAAAGGTTATATTAAGATTTTAAACTAAGTGGACTCACTTGGAACTTATTTGGGTTTGGTCTAATTTCTCTAGAAGCCCTTTTAAATTATCAAAGTTAGATTAGTAAAGTCCGATGTAGAGATTACAACTAGACTTGAGCCTAGCTTGAAGTCAACGAAGGCAGGTAGGGTTGATCAGGCCTTGGGGTAAGTTTTTCTTAAGCCCAATCTTAATAAACAAAACGACGTCCAATATAAAGATTACAATTGGACTTGAGCCTAGTCAAAAGTCATCAGAGACAAGTAGGGTTGATCAGGCCTCGAGGTAAGTTTTTCTTAAGTCCAATCTTTATAAATAAAACGATATTCAATATAGAGATTACAACTGGACTTGGGCTTAGCCTGAAGTCAACGGAGGCAAGTAAGGTTGATCAGGCCTCGGGGCAAGTTTTTCTTAAGCCTAATCTTTATAAACAAAACGACGTCCAATATAGAGATTACAACTGGACTTGGGCTTAGCCTGAAGTCGACGGAGGTAGGTAAAGTAGATTAGGCCTCAGAGCAAGTTTTTTTAAAGCTTAATCTTTATAAACAAAACGACTTCCGATATAGAGATTACGACTGGACTTAGGCTTAGCCTAAAGTCAACAGGTAGGTAGGGTTGATCAGGCCTCGAGTCAAGTTTTTCCTAAGCCCAATCTTTATAAACAAAACGACGTCATTTTGTTTTTTTAATTTATAAAAAATAGTTCGGACCAAGTCAAGTTAAGTTTTGGGTCTAGCCGAGCTGCCTCAGCCAGGTAGAGCTCAGGCTCAAGCCTACTGTCTCAAACCTGATTAGGCCTCAAGTTGAACCCAGATCCTAGTAGTAAGGACTTAGACCCAATTTAGCTCAACCCATTACCATCTCTAATTCATCGAATGAATAAAGATTCACAAGTTTAAAGATTCAAACAATATTAAATCTTCGTAAATTTGATATATAGTAAAATTTTTCATTCATGCAATATCTTTGAAGACAAAAAATAAATTCATTTCGATCCTGTTATATAAATAAAATTGAAGAATTTGAAATATGATTAAAAAAGAAAATTATCGAAGAAATTAAATTTTAATCTAAGAAGAAAACTCTTAAATAATAAATAAATAATTTGTTGTGATTTATCAAAATTGGTTTATTTACGAAAATTGATAGGGTATTGAATAAACGAACTAATTTTTAATAATAAAAATTATTAAAATAAATTAAACTCGTAAAATTGACTTATTCAAAAAATTTGAAATTGAATTTACCGGGTAGTGTTTAATTATTAGTTGTACTAATTTGTTTTGTTACGAGTCATATAAATAATTAATATGTTATTTATAATTTTATAATATGTGATTAAGACATAGAAAATCTTACAACAAAAATGAGATTATCAAATTAAACATTTTACATATCCCACATCCACTTAAATTTAATACACTACTTGATCTTAACAAGTTCTTCATCAGTTCTTGCCATTCACAGTTTGATCAACCACAGGGTGCAACTGTACTTTATTCTTCTCTTCATTCTTCTCTAAATCCCAGGTTTTGGGCTCTTCCATGATACCTCTTTTTCTATACATGAAGTACAACAGAAGCTGAAGGATTGCCAAGGGAGAACCAACGAAATTTGGTGACTGCAACAACAAACGATCGATCAGTTTCAATGCAACGTATTGTACCAGAAGTGTTGGATTCAGAAATTGAGGGTACAAACTGCAATGAACATGTCGTGACTCAATAGTCCAAAGATCATCCAAAGAGTGCTCGCAAGAAATGAGAAGAACGAGAGATAGAATGGCATGAACTCCACACTTTTTGTTTCTATCACTCTCTTCTGAAAAAAGACAAAAGCAAAATAGTTAAAGAGTAATCGTGAATATAGATGACTAGTTACAAACCAACTACCTCATATCCTGAAAAACAGTTACAGTTCCGAGTTCGAGAAGGTTTTGACATGACAGATAGATTTTTAACTCTCTCACCACAGCTACTAGTGGAGAGCCATACATGGCTGCAGCAACCACGAGCCCGAAGCATCCAACGAACAGCTTACGATGTGGTCGATCATGGAATCCGAATGTTGAAACTGCAGCAATCACAATGAACAACAGAATAGCAGGTAGAACCAGAACAGCAACCTTCACCTGAAACACAAAAACTAGTTTCATAATCCATGTATGGATCAAAGAGACGTGTTTCAGACAAGATTATGAAAGCCTGCCTTTGCTCTTCCTGAAGCAAACCAAAAGTATATGACAATGAAGGAGGCCTCGAAGAGTATTCCCAAACCATTAATGGTGACCAGAGGGAAGTTTTCCCATTTGTAGCTTACCACAGGCAGGCCATACCAAGTGTAGAGAAGACAATTCAGTAGTGTAATAACATAAGGAACACATGAAAACTCCTCTGTACTTCTCTTCCTTACAACTCTTGTGAAGGTTAATCTGTAAACTTCAAGAAAACTGAATCAGGTGCTTTGAGGTTATCAAAACAATAGATTTAAGTGCAAGTAAACCTTACATGGGTACAGAGAAAAGTAACAAGGAAGCTGCATTCCCTGCAAGAACATGCAGATTTGATATGTTAAAGGTTACTATCAAGCAATATGTACGTCGTTGGTCCTAATCCTAAGTTGTCAAAGACAAACTAATTACCCATGATCCCGACTGCTAGACGAAGAGCTCCCATTTCACAGGAACCTGAAAGTGAAAAATGGTCCCAATACTCTTCCAAATAACTACTTAATCTAAGGACTTGTGTTGTGGACTGTTCAGCAGCCAAGGTCTATATATATTGGTGGAGCTGATGAAAAAAAAGAAGAGAATATTACAATATATGGATCATTCTCTTTTATTAAACTCGTGGATGATACAAATGTATAGCGGATACAGTCCAAACTGTTACTATAAATTCTTGTAATTATACTCATAATTGCATAATTTAAAACTTTAATCCTGATGAATAACTTATAATTTCTGCATAATTATGAAACAATCTGAAGAATTTACAGGTTTGTTCTTGTCAGGGAAACATGAGGTGAAGAAAGTGAGGAAATTTCTGAAGAACCCTTCATTTTCAGTGATCGGATTGGACATAAATTAGCAAGTGGAAGATGCATAACAAAAGTTCCACTTACCAAATGTATTCGGGTATCTTATGTGTAGCCTAGTCATGTTCAGGTGTAAAAACATCCTTAATGTTGTGTAAGTCATCATTGTCGTAGTGTGTTAAGATCGCATTACAAAAGGAGTTGCCTTTTTTGGTAATTTTTTTTCTGTAATCTTTTCTTACGAATCTTGTGCTTATGGAAGAGGAGTTTCTATGGTGGAGTGACTCTCAAAACCTCTTTAGCATTGAAGATTTTTTGGTTCAATTCGTTTTACCCTTCAAGTTTTGGTGTTTGAAATTGGTTGAGGTGAAAAAGAGAGAGCACTGCTGTCTCAAACTAGTTCTGATAAGGCACTTGGGATATGGAATACCTTCTGTGAAACCACAAGAATAATTGATTGCCAAATGAAACCGTGTCCAGGCACTGTTTAGTTGGAATATCAAAAAGACTATTATTCCAGTTCTTATGTCGCTACAAAACAACTTGGAATCATCCTATTCTATAGTTCATGTCCTTCTTAACACCTTTTGAATGTGTGTTCTTCTTCTTCTTTTTTTAATTTAGCAAGAGCTAATGTGCTAATTTTGATTAAATTGAGGTTAATATAATCCTTTTAACATCTTCTCTCATTTTCGATACACACACTCCTCAATTTCACAGCCAACCAAACTGAAGAAGAAGGGTTACATTTTTATTATAAAATGAAACATCTTTTTAGCCTTAGGAAATAAACTGAAGAAGAAGAAAAAAGGATTTCCAACCAGTCAACTAAAACAGATGTGAAAGTGGAGACTTTTTGTTTTGATTCCTTTTGCAAGACTAATAATAATAATAAAAAAAGCAATCTCTTGCTATATGATGATGTTAATGACATCATCGTTTTTTTTGGTGTTCTTCCACATTTATTCTCTCTTAGCTACCACGATCTGATGTACTTTAAATTCCATTGTCCGCCATATTTGTGGTTTCTGATGCCTAATGTAGTGTCCCCATCTGGGATCTTATGCCTGATGGTTCTACATTCTCCTACATTGGTACGTAGCTAGGGGTTTGTGATAATAGAAAGTTTTATCTCATTGAAACCACGAATTCAAGCTCTTGATTCAATTCTTGTAGTTGCTTCGTGAATATATTCCAAGTAGCTGATTCATTGTACAGATCATGTCGAGTAAATTATGCCCTCTCAATAATATATGCTCAACGTAACATGAGATTGTTGAAGTTTGATCTGTCAAATACTATGAACAGATCACATTCACGGAATTTATCAGTTCGAACCCCTTCATGAAACATCTCTTGTTCGTTCCATGTCCTTTCTTCTTTTTCTTCTGCCACCTGCAAATAGAATAGGAATTTCAGAATCAAACTAACAATTTCAGACAAAAATTGCTGAAATAATAATGCGATTTACTTCCAGATCATTTTCCACTTACCTGAACTCCAAAATGATAGTAAATAAACACGAATCTGAACCAGGTAGAGGAACAAGATTGGTCCAAAACTTGAAGATTAGATTCATTTAAAAAGTCGGATCACATCAAACCTGTACCTTTCCAAAAAAATTTTTAACCATATAAAAACAGGAAAGATTGCACCAGTTTGTTCAATGCATGACGCAAATACGATTCCGACTCTTGAGCAATGTCTAAATCATCTTTTACCCTTTTTTTTGTCTGATTCAGAAGAGGTGTAATGTGATGTCTTCGAAGCAATTAAAGATAATGGACAGGTCCAAGCGCATGCACAGTGTTGTTATGCGGGTTAGGTGGAAGGATTGTGATCTGCGAAAAAGGTTTCAGGGTTTTGTTAGTGTTGTGAAAAGTGCTTCATTTGTTTATTTAGATTTGGAAATTGTTCGTGGTTATGATCAAGAGCCATTGTTGTCGGTGAAGCAATTATACAAGTACAAGCACTCGGGAGTTTTTTATTATCTTTTTGCTTTGAGGTGCCATTTTTGAGCGAGTTCATGAGCTAAAAAGACATATCGTGCAGTACCTTATCCGCATACATCACAAGGTAAAAGAAAGGAAAGGAAAGGAGCGTGAAAATTTTTCAAGTTCCAAGCTTTGTCTAGTGTCCTACTCCCACAGTGAAAGGTCACATAACCTGGAAAAGTGTAAAAAGATGCTGAAAAAAAAGAAGAGAAAATCTCATTTCCTTATCCTACTCTTACGAATCTTTCAGTGCCTGATTGAAGAATCTAAAGAGAGAGAATTCCTATTAGTCTGCAAGTTCTATATTATGTTCCACCTCACACAGATCCCAAAAACACCTTATTCGAATACAAAAAGAGTATTGAAGATGTTGTTTTGAGTAAACTCTTTAAAATGAAGTTATTTTAATTTAAGTTTTTGTAAACTTAAGACCGATGGTTGAATTCTTCAGACTTTTCATACCCAAATACTATATCTGAATGACAGGAAGTTTTAGTCTAATGATGCTTTAGGGTACCTTATTATGAAATGGATGAACAAATCAAGCTCAAGTGGGTAGGGGGATTCTTCATTTGCCTCTAACCACCTGAGGTCTTAGATAAGTTAGGATTTCTTAAAGTTGGTGGTCACAATGTATAAAAATTATATTAATAATGCTCTTAACTTACACACCATGAACATCTTGCAAACAGCATATCAAAAGCTCAAGAGTCAAGAAGATGCAAGAAGGGTATAAGATGTTGTAGATAATGGAGGAAAGGCAATATTACAAGTGTAGTTCTGTAAAAGTGTATTACATTGTTATAGATTTCCCTAAACTTTCTTCTGCTGAAAGTTGACTATGATACAGATCGTTAGTATACAGTAATGATCGGTGACAAATGACAGCTTATGAACCTCGAACGATGATTATCGACTTAGACGACATATCGGCGAAGATAGTCTGTTCTTGCTGGATGCTTGAGCTTCATCAGTGCCTTCACTTCATGCTTTCTAACCATTTCCCTGGAGATATTCAAGTTCCCCGCAATCTCTCCCAATGTTCTATCACCCTTACCATCAAGCCCGAATCTCTGCCTGATCACCAAGCTCTCTTTCGGCTTTAGAGAATCCAGCTGGAAATATATTATCAACTTTGATTAAAACATAAGCAAAGCAATGCAAGGCAAACGCAGAAGAAACTAAAGAAATCATCCATCTTTATCTTGCTTGTTTATATTAGACAACACACACAAAAGACATGGATTCGGTTGAACTCTATTGGCTTCATATAGTCAATGATGAACAGATTGGAGTAAGCAAGAGCGAATTTCAGGTTAGAGAGATTGAGTGGATTACCACATCGTCAAGAGCAAGCCTGAGAAGAGCATGCTGCCTCCGGTCATCTCCCCCATCAACATCTGTAATTCCGTTAATGAACTCTTCTTGTGTGGTTAAATGCCTTGAATGCAGAGAGAGAACAGATTTTGAGGCCCTCATAACTTCACGATACCTCTCTGGGGAGATTCCAACTTTTTCAATAACCTCTTCCTCTGTCGGCTCTCTTTGAAGCTTAAACAACAACTCAAGCTTAGCTTTCTGGATTTCAAACCTAACCTGCATATACAGAAGCTGGATGTTAAATGCATTACCATCAATAGGGGTATTAATTGAGACCTTTTTTTTCTTTAAGCAGTTATTAATCGCATAGGTGGTTGCAATTTAGGTACCAAGAATTCATAATGAAGAACCACATTACTACTATCCTCAGCTTGAGCTGTAGTCACTACCTGGACACAAAGTCTGTAGCTTCGTGAACTATATTAACATCATCTAGGCATGACTACAAATCTAGGAACTTTTAATTGCTTCTGGCTATGGGAGAAAAAGATGTGTAGTAGAATAAATACAATAATTGTGCTCTTGAGAAGAAAAAAAAAAGGGGAAGGAAACAGAAAGAAACATACAGATTCGAGACCGAATGGCACACGGGTAAAGCTTGATACGGTCATCGATCGAATGATTGCATGCCTGATCCAAAACAGACCATAAGTCGAAAGCCGAAATTTCCTTTTGTGTTCAAATCGATCGATCGCTATAATTAGTCCCTTAACCCCTGCTTGACAAAGGTCTTGAAATCTTGGGCCATTTGCAAAGTCTTGAAAATATTTGTTGATTACAAACAATACAAGGCGAAGATTGTGCTGCAACAGTTATGATTTTCAGCAAACAGTATCAGCAAGTATTGTCTAGGTTAACCCGACAATTCAATAAGAGAGTCAGGGTATTGACTGTTGAGTGGAAACAGATAATTACCTTTATGAGCTTATCTCTAGCAGCTCGACCAACCTCTATCTTCCTCCGTAATTGAACCAGATTCATGTGTGTCGCCTTTGCTAATTCACCCTCAGCCGGTTCCCTACCCATATCTTTCCGCCAGTTCTCTTTCACTTGGAGGAGTGCCTATGTGTAAATTCACAAAATTAAAATGCCGAACAACCTACAAAAGCAATCAGGGAGAGACGCAAAAACTAACCTTCATTGGTTGCATTAACTTGAACAACCAAGTTTGCTCGGAAGAAGTAAGAACAGGAGGTATTTTCATCTTTTTCCAGTCAAGGCTGACCAAATCAGTTGAACCAGAATACTCCTTTACAAGTTGCTCAATTCTTTCATCTTCATCCTTTTTCAGTTTCTTCCTCATTGAAGTTACAACAGCCTCATCCTTGCTCTTCCTTAATTCAATCCTCCTTTCAAGACTAAGTCTTTTAACCTTCTTTACATGATTCCTAACAACGGACTTTCCACTTTTCTTCTCTGTTTTCTCAACAACCTCACTGGTTTTTCTTTTCCTTTGTCGACCCCTCTTAATTACAGCAGTCTCATCACTCACATTGCAAGCACCAAGTTCAGGGCTAAGCTTGTATATATTCTCAAGTTTGGCAGCAGCTTCATTATAATCCAAGTCCAATGTCCCCTGTGAAACTTGTAAATTGCTATTTTTGCTTGATCTCTTCTTCTTGGTTGATTCTAAGGGCAACATGATTTGCTCCTGAGAAGGAGATACTAAAGCTGCGTTGTTGGATTTATCAACCTTAAATGCTAAAACCAGCGGTCTTTTCGATGCCAATCTCTGATTCGATACGCCGGTGCCCAATCTCACTGGTGTCCGCGCAGCTGATGTAGAAACAGTAACAACTCCCATGCCAAATTCTCCAAGCAAGCAAAAATGAGGCCTCTAGAAGAACTTCCCTCGCTGCACAAACACAATAAAATCTGAATTTACCAACACTTCTTTAGCTCCCACCCATCAAGTATCAGGACAAGCCCTAGTACTTCAAATTCGAGAATCAGATAATTTATCGAACACTACCAAAACAACCTACGCAGCTTGCGACAGACATGAACCGACGTTTATCGACCCAAAACTACCCTAAACAAAAGTAGAATCTTTCAACCGAATTCTTCAGAAGGTTGCAGAATCAATAATTACCCATTACAAGCAACTCAATTACCTAAACTGGGATAAAAATTCCAATCATTTTCCAGATTAAGCTCTCATAATCATCTTTATCTCTAATAAACAGAAAAAAAAGAACGATAAACTATGAACTAGCTACACAGGGAAGATTATACCTATTACGAATAACACAGGATCACTGAATCTCAGGTTCGAAGTTCGGAGATTTTCGCCAGACACACAAAAGGAGAAGAATCTTGCATGAGAAATACGTTTAAATCTGACGCCGGAATCATCATAGATACGTAAATTTTTGTGTCCACGAGTTAATGATTCAGAAAAATCAACGGCTATAAACGAGAGATCTCATGAATCAACGGTGAAGAAAGCTTACAAGTATGAGAGAGAAGAGAGTGAACACGTGGCTGAGATCTAACAGTGTCTGGCGTGGCAGTTTTAGAATGGAAGACAGATATTTGGAGAGAGTTTATGGATCATGTTTGTTACACGTGGATGATTTCCATTGGAATCCCATGTTTAAGTGGGACCCATGTACGTGTGGTGGTCTCGAGTATACTTACGTTGTCTAATTGTAGCCATTTAAATTGGAGAAATTAAAAAAAAAAGAAAAAGGGGTCAAAAATCAAAATGGATTCTTTTACGGGCTTTGGTAGACCCGAGTCCATTGTGTATGGCGCGTGTAAAAGACCGATTTATCCATCTGACCGAGTCCAGGCTTTGACCCGGTTTCAAAAAGGTCACATTCCCAGTCCAAAAGGAAGAAAAAGGGTCAAAAATCAAAATGGGTTCGTTACGGTCTTGAGTCGACCCGAGTCCATGGTGAAGGGTGTGTGTAAAAGACCGATTTATCCCTTTGACCGAGTCCAGCTTTGACCCGGTTTCAAAAGGTCACATTCCGAGTCCAATTCCTTATTCCACACGGCGGAACCCGAAAAGGTCATATGAAACCAACGTCTCTAGAAGCAGATTTTTGCGGCTGCATGACAAGACTTTGTTGGTCACTTGCATTGAACCAATTTAGTGGAACAACTATTTCATGAATTGATTTAATTTCAAGTATTCAAATTTAATTCAATTTAAAATTAAAAACAAATATTTAAAATATATATTTGATCCGAATCATATTTTAATTTAATTTTCAAATTATTAAATAATTTAATAAGAATATATAAATTACATTATATTTATTAAAGCTAAATTTAATAAAATTAAAATTTAAGTTTAAAATATAAATCTGAATGTAAATTTAATTTAATTCCAAATTTAACAAAAATATATGAATTCAATAAATTTAAATAAAATAATAAAGATTATAATATTTTGACAATAAACAAAACCATTAAGGGACAATGCATGCATCTAACCTCGTAATCACATGGGAATTTACGAAACTACGTATAAAATAACCGACAAGTTGTCCTGTTTGTAATAAAATTAACATATCTCGAAATTCCGCATTGCACTTCCCTCCACGTCCAAACCGTTATTAATTAAACCTCTTTCCCTTAATTAATATGTTAAGCATGTGATTAATTAAATTCCAACTCTCATTTTACAAATAATAAGAGACAAACTGTCTATTTATTTTCTTAATTCCTCTCAAGACTACACGAAGCATGTGCCACGAGTTACGCTAGATGACGTAAGCGAGAGGTGTCATGCTGACGTCACGTAACGACCTTTTCCACGTATTGTACGTTTAATAATTAGCGTGACTGACGCCTCTCTCACTCTTTCTGCTGCCTGTGAACCTCACCTGTAAGTCACCTTAATTATAGTCAGGATACTCTGTTATCAACCCTCTGTTCTGTATAAAATGGATGGTTAAGATTTAATTGAACAGAGGACAAGGTAGAGAGCAAAGGATCCGATCCTTCTTAATTAATTTTCCCTTTTTATTTACTTAAATTCAATTTTGTTCTCAAATTTTAGCATGCTGACGTAAAGCAGAGAGTTTTGTATATTGGGTATATTAAATTTTATATGATAAGCAATGTTTGTATTTATTTTACCTTTACTTAAATAAATGCAGTATATAAAAATCCTGAAATAGTAGAAATTAAATTGTGATGTAAGTTTACTAATTTGGTATGCTTCATTGTTAAAAAGGGGACATAAAGTGACTTTAATTGTAACGAAATGGTCAGAAATTGGACTTTCCTTTTGCTTTGAATCATATATTTCCTATGACCAAAGACCGGTCTTAACGAAGAACAAGCCATGGCTGGTAAGCTACTTTTTCCTCAGTCAACCGTCTCCATTTCTATTACTTTTCTTCTCTCTTTTTATTATCCTCTCCTATCCCAAAAACCCCTAGAAAACCTATTCTTCGTGTCAGCTTATTTGGCCTTTTTCAGTGATCCCAAGTTCTGTAAATGGTTCTGCAGAACTTAAACCTCAGCGTTGTTTCTGGACTTTCATGTCAAGTTTGGTAGCTTCTTCTTCTTCTCCTTCTTGCTTTTTCATATCCTGCTCAGTCCTTCAATCCCTTTGCTCACCTGTAAGTTCTGGTCAGGTTACATGAACTACCTTGTCCCAGTTTTTACCGAGTAAGTCAGCAACTACTCTCGTTACTTTGATTAATCAGTGTTGTTCTTGAAAATGGAGAACATGGGCGATTGGGAGCAGAAGAATCTGATAGCTGAGCTGAGACAAGGACGAGAACTAGCTAAACAGCTTCAAATCCATATCAACTCGTCGTCTTCTTCTAGAGAAACACGTGAAATTCTGCTAAAAAAGATCCTGGTTTCTTACGAAAAGTCACTTTCCATTGCCAATTTTAGCAGCTCAGCTTCAGGGTCCGTAGTAGCAGCGTCAGAGCAGCAATATTACACAGGACCATCTGCTATTCGAATGTCGGAGTCACCGCCGTCTCTTAGTGGTGAGGACTCCGACCGTGATCTCAAAGACCAGGACCTCAAAGATGGCTCCAAGAAGAGGTACATAGAATAACATCCATTAACGTGGTCGGTGATTTATAGATTGACTTGTTCCAAATTTACGTTTACGAAGTTTCATGTTGGTATGTGATGATTTGACAGGAAGGACATGCCAAGATGGACGCAACAAGTTCGAGTTAGTCCAGGAATGGGATTGGAAGGTCCTCTTGATGATGGATATAGTTGGAGAAAGTACGGACAAAAAGACATACTTGGAGCTAAGTATCCGAGGTTGGATCTTTTTCCCTAAAAATTGTTTCTCTTTTATTTTTGAAGCTACTTAACAATGGAGTCTTTTTCGTTTCAGAGGGTATTACAGGTGCACTCATCGAAACCTCCAAGGTTGTTTAGCAACAAAACAAGTACAGAGATCCGATGAAGACCCGACAATCTTCGAGATTACCTACAGAGGAAGGCACACCTGTAACCAAAGTACACACATCGTATCTCCAACTCATCAACACCTCGAGAATCAAGAACCGAACAAGAACATGATTGACCACACACAACAACAGCACAAGCCTCAAATTCTGACAAACCAACACCAATCACAAGAACTGCTCATTAACTTTCGAACTGGGCTCAAAATCATCACCGATACCGAAGACTTGGACTCCATGAACGAACAGTCACGTCCTTCTTTCCACTTCCCATCAACATCCACCGTGAAGCCTGAAACTCACATGTTCTCTCCTTCCACCACTGATAACAGCTTCACGGGCAACTTTTCTCCGTCACTGATATCACCTTCCACATCAGGGACGAACTATTTCTCCGTTTCTGCAAGTGGGATTCACCATAGCTACGGAGGAACCCAAAGCTTTCATCAATCTGAGCTTACTGATCACATGATCTCCGCCGCGGCCTCCTCCACCAACTCTCCGACCGTGGGCTTCGATTTCGGTAATCTTGTGTTTGATCCAAACTTCACATTTGGCAACAATTCAGGATTCATCTCCTAAATTGACTTGTTAAGCATGAAATCTCGTGGACCTATTATGTAGGATAAGAGAATCTTCACTTTCAATCTATTTGTTCCATACGAGTCTGAAGAACAATACCATATGTCGTATGTGACAAGTTTCTAGTTACTTACTTAGGTTTATGGAGTGTAACCTAAACCATGATTGTTATTTTTTGAGAATGTATGTTACTAAATTTGAGATTGGATTATCATAATTTTGATTATAAGCTTCATCAGAATAATTGGAAATGATAAAGCTTAAAAAGAATCATTTTATAATTGAGTTGTAACAACAATCTTTGTACTATGTTTCACTATGTTTCCAAGACATTAGAATCTAAGACCAATTTGGAGCGTTGATTACGAGTTTTGACCGTACAAATTGATTTGACCATTACCAGATGAAGAAACACAAAAAGAGGTTGTTTCAGTCAACCTTTGACCACAGAAACCAATTTACAAGTAAATTGCGAAACGTAAGATTCTTACATAAGTGACTTCGTTCCGGTCAAAAAGGGTTCGATGATCTTTACCTGCGCGTTTCTACATGAACTTGAAAGTTAGGCTTCGTAATGCTTAATTCCGTACGATCCGATCTAATCTAACGTGTAAGGGTCAATTTTAAGTTGATTGAATAAGTTTTTAAATTTATAATTTTAACTTTATAAAAAATATAAACTATTAATAAACTAATGCTGCGTATTGTCAGACCTCACAAAATCTCGCGATTCAGCGAAATTTTACTTAGATTGTTGATGATATTTAAAAAAACCCAATAAAATAGAATTTAATATTTTCGAACATGCTTGAAGTTTTATTTATTTATTAAAATTAAATCAATTTTAATTTTAAAATTGAACTTTTAAGTTCTTTTATATAAGAAATTAAATAAATTTATAACTTCAAATTAAATTACAAATCTTAAATGAAGAGTTTACGAGTTTTCGTGATTGTTTGAATAGGCTTTTAGGAGATCAATAAGTATTTTTCTCCATCACAAAAGCTTTTTTTTTTTAATGGGTGTTTGACTGTAAAATAAAAAAATATTTATTTAATAGATACGACTTTTTTAGCAGTTAAAATAAAGCTTTTTAAAAGGCTCAAATTTAAAGCTTCTCAAAAAAATCTCTCAAACAGTTTTTTCGAATAGACTTTTCAGATCAATTAATAAGTTTATTTTTAGTCCGTTTTGCCCTTATGTTTTAGACATAATTCCCGCAGTACCCACAAACTCATGTTCACGTTTATTTTGAGATTTATATAATATTATTTGACTTTTTTATATGTTTTAATATTTATTTTTGATATTAGTTTTACTTA
>JAOQMP010000046.1:3041-18052 GCA_027563575.1 Erythroxylum pedicellare | reverse complement strand
AGAAAAATCTACAAAAAAGCTCTACTAATAAAAACTTTACTGGTATAAGCCCAAACAATCAGATGTTAAGTAAACGTAAGAATATGTACTATTGGACCTTTTAAAACTTTGCATCTTAGTAAGACTAGAGCTCATATCAGTTCAGAGCAACCCAGGATTTCATATTCTTCGAGAGCCTCCATTGTTAGTTCTAGAGCTCATATAAAGGGATAAGCAAGGAGCTGTTTATTGCAGAACCTTACGAGCGTTCGATTAATCACGTTTTAGCATTTTTTTCATGTAATTAAAAAAATTTAATATAAATTTGATAAAAATAACATTTTCAGAATTTGTGTAATTTCAGTATTATTAATTTAATTTTTCTATATAATATAAATAAAAAAATAAAAAACAAAGAATTTATTTATCTTTGGTGAGTTTTATGAAAGGAAAAGAAAAAAGAAGGGAAAATGCCAAGTAGGATAGGAAAGAATGTGTGTGTTTACTGAGTCAGGAGTTGAAAACTATAACAAAAGGGGAGTCAAGATAAGAGAAGAGAAGACCGAAGACAGATGCCGCAGCTCAACGCAAATCTTGCTTCCCTACGAACCCAACCCAATCCAACCTTCGCCTTCTTGAAAAAGCTTTAGAGTTGTCTCTTTCACATAAGATTACAAGTTCTTTTGTGGTTGAATTGATTGAATTTTCAAGATTCAGTGTCTGAGGTTTGGATTAAAGAAGAAGAAGAAGAAGAAGAAGAAGAAGCAAAGTTAGATCTGTGGATGGACGGAGCGGCGGCGGCCGTCGGAGGAACTCAACAAAATTTTCTTGCACAGCAGCTCCGCCTTTCCCTTTAAAAGTTGCTTTTTTTTCTGCTCAGCCTAAAAGGTTCACTTTTTTTAATTTCCCTTTTTTTTTCATAGGTAGGTAGGAGTTGAGTTCTGTTCATATCCTCTGTGTGGTAAAAGATTCTTGCTTTTATGGTGCAACTTCACTGGAAGAAGAAAGTAAAAGAAGGGTCGCAGTTGTAATATGAAGGCTCTTAGATTTCTGTGATCTTTCCTTGTAGAGCAAGGGAAGTTTTTGCAGATTTTGGGTGATTTTTGTGGAAGGATATAGTAAAGAGAGATGGAGGAGGTAGGGGCGCGAGTTGCTCCTCCGCTGTACGTCCACGGTACTTCGTCGTCTAGCAGATGTTGCGAAGGAGCTTCCATGGCTAAAAAGCGAGATCTTGCTTGTCAGATTCCTAATTTTCTGTACCAACAACAGCAGCATCACAACCAAAGTGTCAACTGGAATCCAAATGCCTGGGATTGGGATAGTGTGAGGTTCGTCGCAAAGCCGTTGGATCCTGACGTTTCACACTTGGGAACTTCTTCTACTTCCCGCGGTGAACATCGCAACAGCAAACATGACTTTCCCTTCAGTCATCATGAAGACGACGAAGCTCTTCAGCTAAATCTAGGTCGAGGCTTGAATACTGTGGAGGAACCCCCTGCTAGACCCAAAAAAAAGGTTCGCTCCGGATCTCCCGGCACCAGTTCATATCCAATGTGTCAGGTTGATAACTGCAAGGAAGATCTCTCCACTGCAAAAGACTATCATCGCCGTCATAAAGTTTGTGAAGTTCATAGCAAATCCTCTAAAGCCTTAGTGGGGAAGCAGATGCAGAGATTTTGTCAGCAGTGCAGCAGGTTTGTCTTATCATTACTGCAGCGTTCAAACCTTCAACTTCCACTTTCATAATTTGTCTCTCTCTGCCTTTTCCTTTTAGAATTTGAAAGCTTCATCAGTACTTGACTATTTCTCTTACTTTTTCTCTGCAAGATTTGGATAATCACGTTCTTTACCATCAGAGTGTTCAAGTATTGTTTTTTATTTTCAATTTAGATTCATGCCAAATGACCTTGGTTCAATACTTTTTATCCAGGTTCCATCCCCTGTCAGAGTTTGATGAGGGTAAGAGAAGTTGTAGGCGAAGGCTCGCCGGGCACAACCGGCGAAGAAGAAAAACCCAGCCAGAGGATGTTTCCTCTCGGTTGGTCCTCCCTGGAAACAGGGACACGCAAACTGCAGGAAATGGAAACTTAGATGTTGTTAAGTTATTGACTGCTCTCGCCCACATTCAAGGTTGCAGAATTTTTATCTTTTGTAACTCCTGATCTCTGTTCTGATGTTGTGCTGAAGCTTAAAATGTCATTTAACAACTTGCAGGAAAGAATGAGGACAAGAGTGCCAACTATCCAACAGGTCCGGATAGAGATAAACTCATTCAGATTCTCAGTAAAATAAATTCGCTACCTTTGCCGATGGATCTTGCTGAAAAACTGTCTGGGAATTTAAGTAGGAAAATCACTGACCAAACTCTGTCGGAGCACCAAAACAAATTGCATGTGTCTGCGGCTTCTCCATCAATTGTGGACTCGCATAAGGTTCTTTCAGCTACTTTGGCAGCTTCTGCACCTGATGTCCTTGCAGTTCTGTCACAAAGAAGTAGCCAGAGCAGTGACAGTGAAAAATCTAAAGTAACTAGCTCTGGTCAACTGACTGGTCCTCACCAGCAAAAGAGACCACATCTGGAATACCCTTCTGCGGCTGGTGAGAGAACTAGTAGTTGCTATCAATCTCCTGGTGAAGATTCCGACTGCCATATTCCAGAAACTCGTCCTACTGTACCACTACAGCTCTTTAGCTCCTCACCGGAGAATGATAGCCCGCCAAAACATGCATCTCCTAGGAAGTATTTTTCTTCTGATAGCAGTAATCCTATCGAAGAGAGATCTCCATCGTCATCTCCTCCTTTTGTGCACAAATTATTCCCACTCCACAGTATGGCAGAAACTATCAAGTCAGAAAAGACGTCAGTGCATGGAGACATCAGTGCGGATGTTAAAGGGAGTGAGGCTGAAGGTTGTGCGTTGCCTCTTGAGCTCTTTAAAGGTCCCAGTAGAAGCAATGCAAATGGTGCGTTTGAAAGCTTTCCTTGCCAAGGTGGATATACTTCTTCCTCTGGGTCAGATCATTCACCTTCTAGTCAGAGTTCTGAGGCTCAGGTGACTTTTCTTTAGCAATGTCTGGATTATTTTTCTTTTGGTGGTTTGTGTTCATTCATTTCTTAGTTTCATTACTACCTATTTGTATAAACATTTTGTCTGTATGTTTCTATACAGGACCGAACAGGGAGAATTATTTTCAAACTATTTGACAAAGATCCAAGTCACTTTCCAGGGACATTACGCACACAGGTGAGTGTTGGGGACATTTTGCGATATTCACTGCTTTGGTTTTCAGGTGTTTGTCTGCATTGTAAGTCACAGTAATACCTGCTTTTGGGGATCTTCATAATAGTTTGCACATGTTTCAGATTTACAATTGGCTTTCCAATAGTCCATCAGAAATGGAGAGCTACATAAGGCCTGGTTGTGTGTTTCTATCAATTTATTTGGCAATGTCATCTTCTGCCTGGGAGCAAGTGAGTGTAATGCTTTAATGATGTTGTGAAATATTACAAAAGCCTTATGCTAAGCACTTGAAGGCCATATTTGGTTGTGTAGCTTGACAGGAATCTGCTTCAGCAAGTTGATTCTTTAGTTCAGTGTTCAAATTCTGATATATGGAGGAGTGGAAGGTTTTTACTGCAGACAGGCAAGCAACTGGCATCACATAAAGATGGTACGTAGATGAAAAATGGGCAAGAGATTTAGTGTCATATATTTTAATTTTTTCTATATCAATTGCAGAAATATTTTCTTATGTTCAAGTTAACATTTTCTCAAATTAATATCTCAATTAACCGACTATCTTAGTTATTTGTGTATTTGTGTATTCACAATTCAGGGAGGATTCATTTATGCAAATCATGGCGTAGTTGGTGCACTCCAGAGTTGATTTCTGTTTCTCCGGTGGCAATTGTTGGTGGGCATGAGACTTCTCTTCTGTTGAGGGGGAAAAATCTTACTAATCCTGGAACTAAGTAAGCAAAAATTTTCTTCTTTGTTCCTCTTTTTATACTCTTTGTCTTTGGGATGATGATTGATCATTTCCCCATGTTTCCTATATTGTTTACGAACACTTTGGCCAGGTTTCTGTGCACTGATATGGGAGGTTACACATCTCTTGAAGTCACATCATCAACTTGTGCGGGAAGCATATATGATGAGATTAATGTGCTTGATTTTAAAATTCACGTCACATCTCCTAATGTTTTAGGTCGCTGTTTTATTGAGGTAAGACATCAATCAGTTAAGATAGTATTGAGCTATGACATACTCCTTGAGTAATTTTTTATTTTGTGAATGACCTTGTGGATCCTATGGAACAGGTGGAGAATGGCTTCAAGGGAACTTGTTTTCCTGTAATTATAGCAGATGCCAGCATCTGCAAAGAACTAAGACTCCTGGAAAGTGAGCTTGATGAAGAGGCTACAACATGTAGTATCATTTCAGAAGGACATGCCAGCGACTTTGGACCCCCTAATTCAAGAGAGCAAATACTCCATTTCTTGAACGAACTTGGATGGCTTTTTCAAAGAAAGAGACCTATGTCTGAGATTCCAGATTACTCATTAGGCCGCTTCAAATTTTTGCTTGTTTTTTCAGTTGCAAGAGATTACTGTGTTTTGGTCAAAACAATTCTAGATATGCTGGTGGAAAGGAATTCAGATGGAAATGGACTTTCCAGGGAATCATTGGAGACACTTTTGGATATACAGCTTTTGAACCGAGCTGTAAAAAGGAGGTCTCGGAAAATGGTGGAGTTGCTCATCAATTATTCAGTTAAGAGTGATAACACTTCTAACCGGTTCATATTCCCATCCAATCTTGCGGGACCTGGTGGCATTACACCATTGCACTTGGCTGCTTGTACATCAGGCTCAGAGGATTTGGTTGATGCTTTAACAAATGATCCACATGAGGTAAGAATATGGACATTTCTGTTTCTTCATCCCTTGCATTTTGTATGCGGTCTTTTTGGCCTTTAGATAGTTTTTCCATTTGGCATTTATGAAAACCAAAGCTTCAGTTTGACAGCATATTTTATTTCTTGTTCATATGGTATTGTTAAACGTTTCAAGCCCAATGGCTAACTATGCATTGATTTATCTTTCAATTGTGCACTTCCAAAAAGTCTGTCTCTTTCTGCAGGTTGCATTGTCTTGTTGGAAAAGTCAGTTGGATGCAAATGGCCAGTCTCCACATGACTATGCTATTATGACGCAGAACCACTCTTATAACACACTTGTGATCCAAAAACTTGCTGACAAAAGAAATCGCCAAATTTCTGTGACAATTACAAATGAGCTAGAGCAGCCATTGTCAGCTGCAGAGCAAGAACGTAAGATAATCTCCCACTATCAGCAAGGACGGAGATCTTGTGAGAAGTGTTCAACAGTGGCAGCAAAGTACTACAGGGGGATTCAGGGATCAAGGGGCTTACTCCAGCGCCCGTATATTCACTCAATGCTAGCAATTGCTGCTGTCTGTGTATGTGTTTGCCTATTTCTGCGTGGTGCCCCAAATATTGGCTTAATTGCTCCTTTTAAGTGGGAGAATTTGGATTATGGAACCATTTAGAGACAATAGGGAATATGTCGTCAGAAGTGGAAAAGGAGTGGAGTCAATATGAAGCTAGGGGGCAGCTAGTGGCAATTTTAAGCTTGTTCTCTTTTCATCTCCAAGAAATGGCACCCCAGAAGATTAACTCTTTTGTATGGGAATATAACGGGTGGACAAGATGCGTGTTTTCATTGAAAAAGAGTTGGTAAAACAATACTTCAAGTGGTTTTGCATGTTACTAGATTGGCACCTAGTTATTATTTTGTGACAAACCTTATGGATATACATACACCTTTTGGCTCAATTTTGGATCAGTTGCTCATGAATCTTTTATGAGTTCCTTTATAGAGGTATTTTGGTTTAAATTGTATAAGTGCTGGGCTGAAATTACATGGGGAAGTGGAAGAGACGACACAAGGCGAAGAACTGTTAAGTATACTGAAGTGCAAAGTTCTCTTTCAAAGAAGATGGCCAAGGCAAGTATATCTTGTTGAAGATTTAATAGGTTTTTCCTCGTGTCTGATTATACTTAATTCATCTATTTTTGTTTTAACAAATGATAAGGAATCCAGTATTTCTGACTTTTGTACTTTAATTTCTCTACTGTAAAGTTGTTCGATTAGGGGATCAATGATACAAGCTCTATTGTATGATAAGATAGTGAAATATTGTTTGATCACAGAGGAAATAAAATGCATTGTGCTTTCCCTTTCATTTGGGATGTTAAATCTCGTCTCTCTTCTCTACTTTTATGTCTTCTATAGATTCTTGAATTGTTTGCATGATAACTATTGGAAGAAGATTGTTGTTCATTTGCCAAACACTGTAAATTCACCTGATCCTGGATGTTTTCATACTGGGAAAAGATGAGATGGTTTAGCGAACGGTAGGAAATGTATGTGTGTAGATGATAACAAAGTTACGATATGGGCTGGCTTTGCATGAAGTTGGTGGTGACACTATGTGCTGCAGTATTAACTTCTGATCGATGAACTGAATTCGGAGAGTTCTTAACCGAACCAATTACGCAGCCATTGCATAGGCACTCTGCTCTCACATGGTAATGGAGCAAGTTTAGTTCTTGAGAGTATAGATGCATATACCTCTTATAGTGTAATTGAAAAAAGGCTCATCCTTTGTGTATTTCCAAAGGTAAGGGACAATGGTTTGTTATTTCAAGCGCACTGGTACAATTGATAGATTATAGATATAGCTTATTGTTTCAGTCTTGTCTTTTGGATGCATATGTACATATCAAGAGATCAGGTAGTGAGACTGCTGAAACAAGATACAATACACTAGCTTTATTCTGAGATTTAACATATAATTGAAGCAAAATATAGATATCACAGTTCTTGGACAGATTAAATCAAATACACAACGCATGATGATGATGATGATGATGAGCTAGGGCTGACATCATATTGCATCTTCAACAATAAGCACTTGTAGACATCTTTATAACTATGCAAACAGAATTGTCAGGAGCCATAGATATATATTTATGCGACCTTGAACATAGTCTGTCAACTTGTAGCAGTATCAGTTGTGATAATTATTGTTAGGTCTCCTGCCTTCGCCCCCCCTGGTAACACTTTGAATAAGGACTTCACCAACACCTTGTCCAAGGCCATCAACAAGGCCACCAATGAATTCACCCACAACCTGAGAAGCCAGCCGAACAGCAGTCACTAGCATGCTGGATTTTTTAGGCCCCTTTCCATTCACCATTTCCTTTGCACAAACTGCATGCAGATGATAATCACATACACAGCACCGGTACACTCTCCCCAATCTCTTCCTGTTACAAACTCCACACACAAAACCTGGGTCCCCGTTCACGGCAAGTGATAGGATTTTGAGGGGATGCTGGTGGATTGATATGTTAATCTCAGTGGATAACATGGCACAACAAGGGTGCATCTGATAACCACACGGGTTGCATCTGAAACTGTATCCTTTGGTTGCCTTGCCACATACGTCACACTTGGATTTCTTCCCTGTATATTATGTGTATAGCAACAGAGGTTACTCTGGAGTTACTTTATATGCTTATAATTTATGCCTATCTGCATGCACTAAGCATGTGAAATAATGATCGGTTACTCTGGAGTTACTTTATATGCTTATAATTTATGCCTATCTGCATGCACTAAGCATGTGAAATAATGATCGTAAGTACTATTAGCAAATAACTTTACCTGGTTTAGAAGAGAAGAAAAGTTGGTGTTGCATGTGGAAAGGGTGAGCCTTAAGAGCAGGAGGAGCCAAGGCACAGAACTCATGCAGCTGAAACTCGCATTGTTGACAAGCGAAGCGCTTGCCAGAGCCATACTCCTTGCAGCCTGAACATTTATAAGAGTCAGGGAGTTCAAATTGAGACAGAGGGTGTTGTTGATGACCTGAGTGCAGTATTTGTTCCCCAAAAGGATTAGGAGAGGTTGGGAATTCAATCAAGTAGGACTTTTTGGGTACATTTGTATCTCTTTGCGGAGGAGAGTCAAGGAGTTCCATAGAAGTAGAACCAAGCTTCTTCCTAGGAAATGAAGTGGTTTTCTTCAGACTCATGTTATATGTATCCTGAGTGGAGAATTTGGGGTGGTCCGTATGGTACATTGGTGGGAGAAAATGGCTCCGTAGATATGGAATATTTATGCTGGAAAGTTGGCTCACACACACTGTGCAAAAGGGTCAGAGAAGGAGGCTATACCAGTACCCTGTTGCAAAATCATACGCGTACTCACTGTTGACTCTGAATACAAATATAGAGAGAGAGTAAAGACTGCATAAATACTATTACTAATGTGAAATGAAAGGAAGGATCAAGTTAAGATAGTAGAAACTTGGAAAATGGGTGATGTCTGTATGTCGAGAGGCTAACACAAGAATTTAGAGGAAGGGCCCCTTCCCCTGACTCTTGTGCATGTTTGATTCCCTTTCTAGGCATTTTGGAGAAAGAAGAAACTCAATAAAGGAGCAAAGAAATTGGTGCCCTGTGATTCCCACCACTCACAATACCCTTTCCTCCATTTGTCAAGCTTTCTTTTCTTTTGTCCTCCTTAAATTTTCTTCTATTTTATAGTTTTTTCTTTTTGTAATTAGACCTTCTTATCATTGATATGGCTATAAACAGAATTTTCTATTATAGTTTTTTGTGATTGGTTATAGACTAAGATATAGCTAATACATTGCATTGAGGTGTCTGTTTTTAAGTAACGCTTTCTCTCTTCAAAGACTTTATAGGCACAGAATCCAAATCCTCCCAACACTACAGACTTTTATGATATTCCATATCCTTTTAAATTTCTGTAAAGCCATACTTTTACCTCCTCCATTGTTATGATTGATTGGAAAATTTGGCCCCGAATCACTTGAGATAGGGATGTGCACTCCTCTTGTATGTCCTGTAAATTGAATGATTAAACTACATGGTGAGTTGTAGAGAATATTTGGACAACAAAATTTCCCCATACTATCAATGATTTCTTGGACTTTCTTCGAAGGTAGAGTGATTCTCCAAACTCCAATTATTTGGTTTCTTAAGTATTCTACAATCACAAGTGATTCCCATTTTGATTAGGTGGGAAATTGACAAGTGTCATCCCTGGACATAAACACTATTTTAGATAGCTACTAACTATCCTATCTCACACTTGGATTTAAGAGTAGTCAAGTAATTCTTAAGAGAGCTTGTCAGGTATATGCCATGGCATTCTGTGATAAAATCTCGAGCAATCTTTAGATAAGAGACAGAGAAAACAGATCAAAGAAAGGTAAGAGTAGTTTATATGGAAGATTGGAGTCATGGTTCTTGGATAATCAGATGGAGACATGAATTGTATAATAATATATCACATCAATTCAAATCTGATGGTTGAAACAGGTAGCTCTAACGCTGTAATAATCATGGATCGAAGAAGCTAATTAAAATGGGAGCTGATGATACACAAACCTTCTTGTTAATAGTGTTGATAAATACATGCTTCCTTAACCGTTTCCTAATGAGGTGCACTCAACTGCACATCGAAAGTTTGATTCTGCAGAGGAAACCATTTGGCATAAAATCTTGACAGTTGGATTGTTCTTCAGCTACAGTAACATCACATTTGCACTTTATATGATTGTAGGGATATTAAGAATCTGAAGTTTTCACTAAAGCTAAATTTATCCAACCTCAGTCACCATCTTAAACCACCATATACTCATCATGAGACTTTACCATTGATCTGTCAAGAGGTGAACTAGGCAAGGATGCAGATGAGGAAGTAAACTAATTATTCACACGTAATATAACTTTCTTGCTCTTATCTGCCAGCACCATGTAAGCCTTCACCAACTCTTCCTTCACCATGAAAAGTACAGAAGCCGCAAAAACGCTCTGTACTATTTTTGTGCTCATCCCCTTGTAAAAACCAGGCAATCCCTCGTATCGCACCATTTTGAATATCGCATCAAGAGTACCTGAATTTATAAAAACACAAGACAGAAAGCCCCATTATTCTACAGTTCTCACCTGTGACACTCCAATTATGTCAACATGCAATATACAAGGATACAAAGCTAATGTGCAACTTAACAATTAATAAAGTAAAAAAGATAAGACAAAAAGAAAACTTTACTTTTGTTTATAAAAAAAACTATTTGTAAGAATAATACTTGAAATTTCCCTTCAAACACGAGAAAATGCAAGATAAAAAATGTTAGGTAGGGAATGGACAGGGGACGTGGATCTAGTTTGATAACTAGTTTGAGGTAAGCCCTACTATTCACAACTTTGAGTTTCTTCATTTAAGGAATAAATTGCCACTTAATCTTAAATTCTCTTCACTGATTTGCAGTGGGAAATGGAGGGGTAGTTTCAGAGGCTTTGCCTCCTTAATTGAACACTTACCTCGTCTGAATAATGTGAGGACTGAAGATGTTATTACTTGGACTCTCAATCCGAATGGAGACTACTCTAACAAGTCTTGTCATCAGTTGTTCGCTTACGGTTCTATTGAAGTTCCATGGTATAATCTTTTGTGGTGTGAATCCTAAAGCCTCATTTTTCACCTGGCTCGCAATTAAGAACAAGCTCAGGACCGGAAGACAATGGCATGGTAATGGAGACGATACTTGTATATTATGTGAAATGGCAGTGGAGGACAGAGACCATCTCTTCTTTGTAGATACTCCAAGTCAATCTGGAGCAGGATTTTGCATTTGCTACCAGATAATAGCAGCAGATATGAATGGGAACAAACTCTGGAATGGGTTATTTGACACTCAAAACTAGGGTACACCAATGCAACTCTTTACAAAGTGGCTTTTACTACCACTGTTTACACCGTTTGGAAGGAGAGAAACCTAAGAAGATTTACAGAAGTAAAAGAAGGGAAACATGAACCCGCAGCAAGAATTGTAAATTGGATCAGAGCTTCCATATATGCTCAAAATGCACAACACAATCTTTCAACTGACTTAAGGAGCAGATGGGAGTTATAGAGTACTCAATCTTTGCTCTATGTTGATGTTTTGCAATGTGACATCCCCCCAGAATCCTCAGTTTTTTTGTAAAGTTAGTTAAGGCTATAAGCCTAGAACTCGTTATAATGTAGCTATAGCTTTGCTTATAATTAATACAACATTCATTTTTTTGTATAGGTCAAAATTATTTCCTCTTGTAATAAAACGATCAACAAGGATAAATGATGGCAAACCAATAATATAAAAGACATGCTATGAATTCAAACTAAAAGGAAACACAGTTGATGAAACTGACAACATTTACTATTCAGAAATTTGAATTTTGTATCTGGAATACAAACCCGAGTATCTCAAAGCGTTACTTCCACCAATCTCCTGTTTTGCTTGAAGTCGGGACTGCCATTTGAAAAATAAGGAGCAACTTTAGGCAAACCATGCAAAAAAGCGCGTGAGAATTTGGCTGAGTGGGAGCATCTGCTCACAGTGGGAAATGGGAATAAGCTCATGTCAACGTTAAGCCCACACTTTCAGTTGTGCAAAGCAGGTTATGGTAAAGCAGTCCTCTTGAACACAAAAAATTATTGCAAGCCGTAAAACCTTACTTGCCAAACATGAATACTGGTTATCACCAAAAGCTTTAGAGCTTATGAGTTTTCCTACTGACCGTCAGGAAACTATCTCCACATTTTGCAAAATGTTAACTTAGAGATACATAGTCAGTTAAAGAGGGGCAGTTATGAGTCATATCATCACTCGTCTTTTGCATCTTTCCAGGCAACGGGTCTAGGATGAGAAAAGGGTATCTGATTCCGAATTTACCTTGACAACTAGTAACGGATAAGTTGAGACAGTTGCTCCCAATTTTGCCAAAGCTCCTAGTAGAAACACCTATTCATAAATCAAGAGAACGTTACATATAAGCATGACAAGGTCCAATATTTTGCAAATAACAGAAATTCCTGCAGTGTAATTATAAAGGTCGACCTAATCCTAATTATCTCAAGGTAGCGTTATACCTCCAGAGCAGTTACATCTTTATACCCCTGCTTGTTAGCGGATCGTTTAGCTCGAAGATGCTTTAGTGAGGTTTCGTAAATCATGAACTGGATTGATGGGTTGCAGACCTGCCATGTCCAAATCTCAAGTATATGAAGAACTGAAAAACTGCTTTCTGACTTATGATTTGATAACCCAAATCAGACCAACGCTAACCATAATAAGGGTAGGGACGATTCCTTTCCAGAATCCAGCAATTCCTGCTTCATTATAAACTTCACGAGCCTGAAATCGTTAAGCACACAAAACGACATCAAAATACCAGCTACTAAGGTAACTCCAGTATTACATCATCCCTATGACATTAAAACGCAAGCATTGTCAAAAAGGAAAGAAAATGAAATAACTATGAACCGCTTGCAAAGTCCCATATGGACGAGGCTTTATGGAATCAAGTTCAGCCAATTTCTCTTGCAATGTTGAACCAGAGGTCTCATGCAATAAAGCTTCCTTTTTGGCCTCCATAATATTCCTTTCTGCTTGAGTTTGTGTCTGGGATCACATAAAAATTGTCACGCACCATTGATTCAAAATCCCGATTAGAACAGTAGTTAAGCATCCCAAAACAATTATGAATCAATCAGGTCCATGTCTCGTATATCTGACATGGAACAACTGTCATATATACATGAATATCTTGAAGAAAATGAGCTAGGAGTATCCAGTAGCCTCCCCCATCAAGACCAGAAATAAATACAGCTGCAACTGTATTTCCTTTTACTTGTGCGTATCGTGGATGGAGCTAGATCACTCAACGTGACGAAGTTAACAATTATGAGGATGTTAATATAAAAAGAAGTGGCTGGGTGGCTTGTCTGCTGATACAATTGACTCGGCCATCATATTAATTCCAAAATAAAAACCCTAAAATAGGTATTTTTTTAACTTTTCACTTATATGAATGGTTCCACAGGCTACCATAGTTCTGTCTACATGGTGCATTGTCTCTGCGAATGCATGAAAAAAGAGGTATGACATGTGTAGGTATAACTAGGAAGATTTCTTTTTTCCCACTTGTGATGGTCCCAATAACATACTGATACATATAAAAATAGTATAGAATAGGTATAATACATGTTCAAATGTTATTAGTTCAGAGTGATGTAAAGGGATGTATTCTAACGCATGGGGCATTGTAATTATCTGTCAATAAGAAGTCTATTTTCCTTTTTCTGTTTTTTTTGCTCTCTCTTCTCTATTTTCTTGTAGTATTTCTTATTTTATAAACTCTGCTTTTTTCTATTCTTCTTCTTCTTCTTCAATTCTTGATACAATAATCTCAAAACTCATTTGATCGTAACACATACAGGATTTGGATTATTAAATAAACGATCACAAAGTGGAAGCGGTAAGGAGAACACTAAAGACAACTAAAACATCGGAAATGTTAAAATCTTTCCAACCACACCTGCATACGGGTCACAAGAACCCATATAGGATTAGTCAGCAACACATTCAACGCCCTGAAAGATGATGATTGTAGAGAAAGGTCATCAATTAGGAAATGGACATCTCTAACATCATAAGTGAGACGTTGCATGTTACAGATGAGTTAAATTGTCAGATCTCAAATGTAAGTGCACATAAAGCCATAACTGACTGGATACAAGGGAGTTCTCACCCAGCAAAAGCAGCCACAACAAGCCAAGAAAACATGCCAACAGTACCATCACCACGCCCTTTGGCTTTACGGGAAGCTGCAATCAACTCGGCCTTGTTTTTAAACACTTGATAAAAGTAGTAGTAGATTCCCTGACAGTATGAAAGAATCAAATAAAAAGAAATCATACAAACAACTGAGATTCCAACCAAAAGATAATTAAAGAGTTCAGTGGCAAGGACTAGGAAGAGGAAACGATAGCAAAGGAAACTATCAATAGCTAAAATATGAAGAATGCATGATTGGCAGCAGAAACATCCCAAATGCAGAATCCATTACAATGCAAAGCAAGTCAATACAATTCAATCCGGAATTCGATAAAAGCATAAACTTATATGGTGTAAAGAGAACTCAATTCATACGCATAAATACAGAATAAATGAACAAAAGGAGACCTGAGAAGCAGCAGTTCCGAGGAGTGAAGGCTTGAGGCCACTGTAAAGTCCACCCCATCCTTCATTTTGAATGACCTAATCAAAATCGATCAAGTTGACAAGTAGCAAAACTAAAGGAAACAAAAATTGAAAATTGTACGCGAAAATATAATTAAAATTAACCTGAATAATCTGAAAAAGTGTAGATTTCGTGTTAGCAGTACTAGCAATGGTAGATTGAGTGAGAAGAGGCTTGTCCTTGTCCTTGTCCTTCTTGGCTATTCTCTCGGTCTGTTGGCGTGTATTGACCTGCAAATCAAAAGTCCCGACGATCAGTGTGAAGAAGAAGAAGATAAAACTACGAAGAGAGTAGATGGATATGGATATGGAGTAGTGTAAAGTGACAGCAGTAGTAGTAGTACTGTTTGAAGTGGATAAGTGATGATCTGAGCAATAATACCACCACCTGCTCCGGCTAATCCATTGGCCACCGCGCTTGAGCTTGACTTCGACATTCTTCTTCTTCTTTCTCCTTCTGCTAACTACCTCTTCTGTTACCCGTAGCCTCACCATTTCCAAAGACGTGGTCTAACGAATTTTGTCGGGAAAAAAAAAACTAATTTATTTATTTAGGATATTCCATATTATATTTAATATTTATTTATAATTAATAATTCTCCCCCGTTTCTTTCTCCTACTTTTTCTTTTTTCTTTTTCTTTTTCTTTCTCCCTCTTTACCCTTTCATTTAAAAACAACTTCTCTACTAATTAGAGATAAAGCCGTATACTATTAAATCTCCCCAGACTACACATAGGAGCGAGATTGATACTAAATATTGTTATTGTAGTAGTATTTATAATTTATCAGTTACTTTATATTAAAAACTTTGATTCGGTTTGTGAGAGGGGATGTGAATCAGA
>JAOQMP010000045.1:78690-89965 GCA_027563575.1 Erythroxylum pedicellare | reverse complement strand
TGCTTGCTTAGGAATCAGTCCATATAGGTAGAGCAATTGTGGACGATTACTTATCATCTTTTATTGACTGTATTTAAGACTCTTTTATCTATTGTTTTGGACAATCAGTACAAAATTAAAAAAAAATCATTGGGTGGTTTCTCACCAAGAGCAGAAACATACTTCTTTGTTTAACTATTTAATTGTTTGCAAATATAGCTTGGATTAGGACTTTATCAATTAGTATCAAAGTTATGTCTATAAACAAGGAATGAATTGAAAACCTTGAAGTTAGCGTGGGCAATTTGCAATATGGGATGAGTTGGATGGAGCAAGGCATTGTTGACAAACTCCACCTCATGGAGGAAGCAATTGCTAAGTTGACTGATGTGATAATTTCACAAAAGGAGGGGTCCAACAACAAATTTAAGGTCCGCCAACAGCATAACCATCAAGGAACCAAAGGAAATTTAAAAGAGGGGCATAAACTAATCCCCTCTAAAATGACTAAACTAGAGTTTCCGCGAATTTTGGAGACGATCACACAGAGTGGTTTAGTCAAGCCAATCAATTTTTTAAGTATCGAGAGACGCCTGAAGTGCAAAAGGTCTCGTTAGCCTCCTTTCATCTCGAAGGAGAAGTGAATTAGTAGTCGTAATGGATCAGTAAGACCTATCATGATGAAGGGTGACAAGTGACATAGGAAGATTGTCAAACAAAGCTGTGGGTTTGGTTTGAACTGACAGAATGCGAAGATTTTGATGAGGTGTTGTAAAAAATTTGATAAATGGGATTGCTACAAGAGTACCAACACTAGTTCAAAAAATTAAGCAATAAGGTTCAAGGGTGGACACAGAAAGCCTTAATTAGGACATTCATTGGTGTGTTTAAAACTGAAATTGCAAATGAGGATAGATTGTTTAGGCCCAAGTCCTTGAAAAAGGCAATTAGCTTGGCTAGGATAAGGGATAAGCGGCTGCCCCGACAGAGGAAAATGGTAAGACCACCTGCTAAGTCACTGCTTGAATTCTCTGCTCCTAAATTTAAACTGCCAACAACCATAAAACAAATGTCGTGGGAAAAAAATACAGAAGAGAAGGGCAAAAAGGCTGTGTTTCAACTGCAACGAATGATTTACACCTAATTATAAGTGCAAACAGGTGCAATTTTTGTTGCTTGGAGGTGAGCCATTTGACGATGAAGAGGATGAAGCAGTTAAACAAGAAGAAGAGGGTGATCTCAAAATCTCTCTCCATGCCTTAACAGGTTGGCCTATAGCACAAACTATGCAGGTTGCTAATTTTATAGCTCTTGTTGACAGTGGCTTGACACACAATTTTGTCGGTGAAAAGGTAGCCGAATCATTATAGTTGCTGACCATACCCACTAAACCCTTCCAGGTCAAGGTTGCCAATGGGTCTTCTTTGCAGTATAATGAGAGGTTTGACAATGTAACCATGGAAATACAAGATACTCCTTTTTCCTTGACCCTGTATCTCCTACCATTGGCTGACTTAGATATCGTATTGAGAGTTTACTGGCTCTAACAGTTGGGTTGTGTGTTATGTGACTGGAAAAAAATGGAAATAACCTTTGTGTGGAAAGGACCAGTGTAAATTATAAGGAATTCCTTAAAAGCCAATTGAACTAGCAGAATACCATGAGATTGTGGGAGGAAAATGCCAAGAACATACCTTGTACACCATGTGTTTGCAAAAAAGCCTAAATGAGGGTTATAAGGTAGTGCCACCTAATATAAAGTTGTTGTTTGACGAATTTTAGGATATGTCTACCGAACCTAAACTGTTGCCTTCTAAAAGAGAAGTGGAGCACATAATCAACTTGAAGGAAGGTCAGAACTAGTCAATGTTCCACCCTATCAATATGCCCACTTCCAAAAAAAATGAAATTGAGAAGCAAGTACAAGAAATGCTGCAATTTGGATTGATCAGAAGTAGTACTAGCCCCTTTTCTTCTCCAGTACTTCTAGTCAAGAAGAATGATGGGTTATGGAGGTTTGCACAGAGTATAGAACCCTCAATACGATTACTATTAAGGACATATTTCCAATCCCAACAATTGAGGATATGATTATCGAATTGCATAAAACAATCTACTTCACCAAACTTGACCTCTGCGCTGGCTATCACCAAGTATGAGTTCATCATGTTGACATTCACAAAACTACTTTCCACACACATCGTGGCCATTACGAGTACCTTGTAATGCCGTTTGGACTTTGCAATGCTCCTTTAACTTTTTAGTCTTTTATGAATTTTATATATAGGCCTTACCTATGAAAATTCGTACTTGTTTTTTTTAATGATATATTAATATATAGTGGAGATTGGCTGTCACATCTTGAACATGTTGAAAAGTGTTACATATATTGAAACAAAACTAGCTATACATCAAACTCAGCAAATGCGAGTTTAGCCAACAACAGCTAGAATATCTTAGGCATATAATCTCTATCGATGATGTTAAGGTGGATCAAAGAAAGATTAAGGTCATGGTTCATTGGCCCAAATCGATGAATGTGACAGAACCACGTGACTTTTTGGGGCTAACAGACTATTACAAGAAGTTTGTCCAAAATTATGGCATCATAACCCGACCACTTACCAACTCACTTAAAAAGGGACAATTTCACTGGTTAACAAAGGCAGACAAAGCATTTGAAGCTTTAAAGACTGCCATGATTTTAACGCCTACCCTTGCCCTTCCAAAATTTGAAGAATCATTCACCATTGAGTCAGAGGCCTCTGGGGATGGAATTAGAGCAGTTCTAACACAACAAGGGAGTCCTATTGCATACATAAGCCAAGCTCTTGGGGCCAGTAAGCAATCATGGTCAGTTTATGCCAAAAAGATGTTAGCCATCATTCAAGCGATCCAAACTTGGCGACCATACCTCTTGGGCTAGAGATTTTACATTCAAATTGACCAACGTAACTTAAAATACTTGTTGGAGCAATGCATAACTACTCCGAAGCAACAAAAATAGGTGGCCAAACTACTCGGGTATGACTACGAGATCACTTATAAACCTAGCAAGGAAAATTCTGTCGCCAATACATTATCCAAAGTTATGGGTAGTCCAAGTCTGAATTCTCTGTCAATTCCTCAAACCTCATTATGGGAGGAAATCCAAAGAGAAGCTGTTAATGACATCTATATGCAGAAGATTGGTAAACTTGCCACTGAAAATCCTGAAGGTCATTACAAGTGGCAACATGGACTGGTATGTTACAAAAGTCGAGTTGTTTTTCCTCCTAAAACATCTATTATAAACCAATTGTTGCATGAATTTCATAATTCACCTTATGGAGGTCACTCCGTGGTTCTTCACACATATAAGAGATTGACTCATCAATTCTACTGGCCATCAATGTACAAAGATGTGAAGAAGCATGTCAACTCTTGCATTGATTGCCAACGAAACAAAGCCGATACCTTAGCACCAGCTGGCCTCCTCTAACCACTTGCAATCCCATATCAAATTTGGGAAGAAGTCTCAATGGATTTCATGGAAGGGGTGCTAACTTCCAATGGAAAAAACGCCATCCTCGTAGTCGTGGACTGCCTTACTAAAGCGACACATTTCTTAGCCTTATTGCACTCATTCACAGCTACAACAGTAGCTGAAAGGTTTGTCAATCGAGTAGTTAAGCTCCATGGTCTGCCCAAATCGATTGTAAGTGATCGAAATCCTATCTTCATAAGTAATTTGTGGCGTGAGTTGTTTAAAATATCTGGAACTAAACTGCATATGAGCTTAGCATACCATCCACAATCTGATGGTCAGATAGAGGTAATAAACTGATGTCTTGAGTAGTATTTATGATGCTTTGTATCGTAACAACCTCGTAGGTGGCACTCGTTCCTCCCTTGGGCAAAATTCTGGTACAACACTTCATACCATAGTTCAATTGGCATGTCATCATTCCAAGCGCAGTATGGTAGAGCTCCACCAAAGATTCCCCAGTACTAAATTGGTGATTCTATGGTAAATGAAGTAGATCAAGCCCTGGTTAATTGATATATATTTTTATGACAACTCAAATCTCATTTACAAGCTGCAATCAACAGGATGAAGCAATTAGTTTATGCAAAAAGGTATGATGTCGAGTTTGAGGTAGGAGATTTAGTCTTTTTAAAACTCCAACCATACCAGCAACAAACATTTTTTAAGAGGACTTCTTAGAAGTTGGTCAGTCGATTTTATGGGCCCTACAAAATTATTGAAAGAATAGGTAAGGTAGCTTATCGACTAGAACTGTCGGAGAGTGCTTACATCCATTTTGTATTTCACGTATCCTTACTTAAGAAATGCATTGAAAATATAGGTTGCTCCAGCACAAAATTGCCTCCGCTTATTGAAGAGGGGAAATTGGTGGTAGAACCAAAAGCCATTATTGACACACATTGGATCAAAAAATGAAGGAGCTTTATCAAGAAAAGCTTAGTGAAATGGAAGGTTTACCACAGGAAGAAGCAACTTAGGAAAAGACAGAAGAGCTACGTCAAAGGTTTGCTAATCTGAACCTTGAGGACAAGGTTCCTTCAAAAAGGAGAGGCAATGTTGAGCCAAGAAGATCCTTAAGAATTCTTAAACCAAATCCAAAATTTCTGAAGTAATGGCAAACGTGTTTAAAGTAATTAAATTCATTATTTAGTCATGTTTTCATTATTTAGTTATATTCCATGATCATGCTTGCTTAGTAATCGTTCTATATAGGTAGAGCAGTTGTGGACTATTACTTATTATTTTTTATTGGCTATATTTAAGACTCTTTCATATGTTGTTTTGGACAACTAACATAAAATTTAAAAAGTTTTTGATTGGTTTCTCACCAAGAGCATAAACATACTTGTTTATTTAATTATTTAATTATTTGCATATATAACTTGGATTGAGAATTTATGAGAGCAATTGAAAGGTGCTATTTTTATGTTTTAAACTAGACAATACAACCCTAGTGTACCAGGTAAAACAATTGCTGAAGTTCAATTTCATTGTTGGGTTGGGTAATGAAATTATGGACTTGGGCCTAGCTCCTGATCTTTCTGTTACAGATTCATTATTGATTCCAATTTCTTCTTGTATATCGAAAATCATAAAAGCCACAATATTAAATAATATTATCAGAATAAATTTAGTATAAACTATAAACTCTCGTTAACTGTAAAGCCTCCAATGCATATCGAGGCTCTGTTCAAACTAGGAGAGAAAAATAAGTGAACAAATGGAAGGAGTGACTCTCCGCCCTGTGTTCACCTTCAACAATATTTTACTAACACCACCCAAGCTATCTATTTGCTCTAAAGCTTCCATTTTTCTTCAGCTAGCTTCCCCAAGCACCAACCTTTTTGCAGTCTCTCCTCTTCTCTCTGCCTCTTCCCTCATCAGTTCTTCTGGTATGTTCCCAATCCATAGCCTTTTCCTCATTTCTTTTATGCTTGTTGGTCGAAAGAGGTGGAGAGCTTGGAGGGGTCGTATGAGTTCCTGCAAAAGCTTTATGATTTCCTTGCAGAGAATTGTAGTGGCTTTCCCTATAGTCTTACGCTAACTTTTACTCATACTGTCAAATACTGAATCTTGCCCGTCAGTGGGTTCAATAATAATTGACTGCTACTCTCTTGATGAGAAAACTTGTTCGATTTGCACACGAGCTATTCTAAAATTGTGTATAAGGTCCTGTAATCAATCCTTGTCTCTAATTTATATATCATACTTCAAAGTTTTCATTTTTGTCTATTATTTTCTGTTGCAGTCGCGTATGCAGCACCTGGGAGCCAGTTAAGTGCTGGAGTTGAGACCGAGACAAGAGAGTGGACAATCCAAGGTATGTTGCATTCGTCCATAATTACCGCAACTCTTCCTCTTTCGACATCCTTTTTCATATTCTCCTTGTCCATGATTAAGGCATTCTTTGCTGTTGTTGCCATTTTAAACTCAAACAAAGAATGCCTGAACACAGACTTCCATAGAAGGAAGCTTGTTTAGAGTCCTTAGGCCTTCACTTTTTTTGTGTTTGTTATTCTTGCCAGATTTTTACAGCTTAAGGCGGGATGTCGAAACCACATCAGCTCGTGTTGAAGACATCAGAAGCTCTGCTGGTATGCAGCAATTGGAGAAAGAACTTGCAGATCTGGAGTCTAAAGCAGCTGATAGCTCCTTCTGGGATGACCGTGCTAAAGCTCAAGAAACCCTTTTGGCTATGACTGATGTCAAAGATAAGATCAAGTTGCTAACTGATTTCCAGAGAAAGGTGAGGATCTTATCATCTTTGTCTAGTACGGATAGAAGCACTCTGGTTCATTTGTCATTCATATATGATGCTTTTGTATGAAATTCAGCAGCTCTTGTCAACCATTGTCTGTTTTCGGTCCAAAAATTGTTAAGAGACTCTGGTTCCTTTAAGTTAAGAGTCGCACATAGAAGATTCTTCATCAGATCGTTCGAATTTAACTGAAGAACTGCCTTTAAGAGTAGGTAGTTCCAAAGATGTAATCTTTTAGGATGTAGATATTAATAGGTTATCAGTAAGTGGATTTCAACTCTTAGTTCTCTCATGTATGCATGTTGTCTGAGCTTTGTTTTCTATATCTGCATTTGAGTTCGAATGCATTTTTCTGTACATATGATTAGCTAGGTAGGTAATATAAGTTGGTTAAGATCAGTCCACATTCAATCGCTAAGGCGCATTTCCGTTGATAACGGATTAATCTGCATATTCCGAATCCTCATTCTAATGGAAACAAAATGATCTCTATAGGTTGAAGATGCAGAAACTATTGTTAATTTAACAGAGGAAATGGATGCCATAGATGGAGGGCTCCTTGAAGAAGCTATCGTTATCATTAAAGAATTAAACAAGGCATTGGATCGCTTCGAGTTGACTCAACTGCTTTCTGGTCCCTATGATAAAGAAGGTGCTGTTTTATCTATCACAGCTGGGGCTGGAGGTACTGATGCACAGGTACTACTCCTTGGTCCTTATGAACTTTTCAAAATAAATTATGGCCTTTTGAATTACTTTCAGTGAGGATCTGGACCAATCTATCCATATATCCTCTTGTATCACAAAAAAAGAACAAGGATATTTGCCTCTCTAGAACTGTCAATTCAAAATAGGTATGTGAAGATCGAATATCTGTGATAGGTTACACCATTAGAAGTCCTTTCCATTACTGCCTATTCTATAAACTTGTACATCACCACCCTTCTTATCTAAAAAGAGATTGAGTCTTTTCTTTGTCATTATGGTAAAGTCCCAAGTTCTCTTTGTCACTTTGCTTGTGAAAAAAACCTTTTTCATTACTTTCAGTGCAGGACTGGGCTGATATGCTTCTTAGGATGTACGTGAGGTGGGGAGAGAAGCAGAAATATAAGACAAGGGTAGTTGAAAGATCCCCAGGAGAAGAAGCTGGGATTAAGTCTGCCACAGTAGAAGTTGAAGGTCGTTATGCATATGGTTATTTATCAGGAGAGAAAGGAACACACAGAATTGTGAGACAATCTCCTTTCAATGCTAAAGGTCTTCGTCAGGTAACTTTAACCTTCAGTTCTGTTGTTCATTTAAGAGATGAGGAAATTTAAGGCTATGTTCAGTTGGGTGATTATTAATGGAATGAAATATTATTTCATCGTTGAGAGGAAAGCTTATAATGAAATAAAATATAATAGGATGGAATAGGAGGGTTTTATATTACATAACATTCCATCCTAAATAGTAAAAATAAGTTATTTATGATTTGAAGAGTTTAGGATGAAATGTGAAATGATAAATAACATTTCACTATATTACATTATAAACTCTTCTTCTAAATAATATTTCACTATATTACGTTATAACCTCTTTCATCCCTCCCAAATAACAATTTTCTAATGTTACATTCATTCATTATAAACTATTTCATTCCATTAAAATTTTTATGTCCAACTAAACATAGCCTAAAATAGACTATTCTTTGAAATTTAGTTGCTTATTGATCTATGACATCAACTTTGAACAACATAGGTTGACGAGATTTCCTAGCAGCAGAATTTCCGATCCCTGATTGTTTTGTTTTATGAACTAATTTGATAGTTATATTGGCAGACAAGCTTTTCTGGTGTTGAAGTCATGCCTCTTCTGCCAGAAGAATCAACAAATGTAGACCTACCTGAAGAGGACCTTGAAATAAGTTTCTCCAGGGCTGGTGGGAAAGGAGGACAGAATGTCAATAAGGTCGAGACTGCTGTCAGAATTACTCACACCCCAACAGGTGTCACCGTTCGCTGCACAGGTACAGTAGGCCTCATAGAGCTATGTTGTGAAGAATGAATATTATGTCAGGATTTTGATATGTACAGGGAGGAAACTATATGAGCTTGGGTTAAATCTTTAGTTTAGTATCAAACAGATCAAATATAGAACAAGCAACCAAATTCCTCTTCCTGCAGTGAACACACGAACTTTTCATTTGAGATTGAACCTCTGAGTTCATTTTTCTTATGTAAAATCTTCACACTTCTACATAACTGTTTACCATTTCTTTGGAAATGCAGAAGAAAGAACTCAGCTAGCCAATAAGATCAAGGCTCTTAGCCGGTTAAAAGCAAAGCTGTTGGTCATAGCTGAGGAGCAGCGGGCATCAGAAATCAAGGAAATACGAGGAGATGCTGTGAAGGCCGAGTGGGGGCAACAAATCAGAAACTACGTTTTCCATCCATACAAGCTTGTCAAAGACGTACGGACAGGGCATGAGACATCTGATATCACGTCGGTAATGGATGGAGAACTAGAACCCTTCATCAAAGCTTACCTCAAGTACACGTTCGCGGAGACATTATCCAAAAATGGAATCAAGTGAAGTAAAAGGATACGTTTTATTGGTTGTAATCTACCGATTACATTTACATGTTTTAACTTTCGGATGATCATGAGTATCACAGCTACTGTCATTAAGCATTATAGAGCATAGTAAAAGCTTCATTTCATTGTTCTGTACCAACTCAACCCCAGTGGTTAAACTATGAAATTTCTTGATTAGTTAACGTAAAGTCAGATGTAGTTTTTGGCATAACAGTATAAGTTTGTTACAGAGCAAAGGATCTAAACCATTTTGTTGGAGAAATTCAGAGTTATTAGACAAACTACAAAGGGCTTGTCTTGGCAACATAAAACAAAAGAGCTTTGCAAATACAGACAATCAAGTTGCCTTCTTCTTCCCAAATAACAAGCCCACTGAGTAGGTGTTTCCCTTTTGAGCAGCAACTTCTACACGCTTCCCACCAATCTGAGTCATTTAAATCATGAGTTCAACTCCATCATAAACAATAAAGCACAGAAGAATCTTAAGAAAACTGTAAAAAGGAGCATTTGGTGCCTTGAGTTTACATGACAACTGTTCCCAAAATCATGGCATTTCATTTCAAAATTCAAGAGAAGAGGAGGACATAAATGTTTAATTGCAGATAGATGAGCTTAGATATGATACCTTGTCCATAAGCCAGTAGCCAATTGTTGGCATATACTGCATTAGATACATAACGACTAGTACCGGCTGTGTAGAGCGAAAAAAGCAAAAATATTAAGATTGAACATAAGTAGAAAAGGCTACAAGTGAATAAGAATAAAGAATTAAGAGAAAGCAAGAATTTGGCAGCAAAAGCTTGACAAAACAAAGCAGAAAAGATCACATGAGCAAATATCAGAACTTCCATTAATCACAATGCAAATGATAAAAAATCTACTAGAAGATCTTCCCGGGATACACTTGTCTCTCTTGAAGTTATCTCATCCCATTTTTTATTAAAGCAAAATGATCATATAGTCGTCTAATGAAGTAACGGGATCAGATAGAAAAAGTTTACACGCATAAGGAATTTCAGATTTAAATGGAATACCTGATCCGATACCCAAGCTTCCTTTAAACCATGGGTGGCAGCAATAATAGTCAATTCTGCACACCTAGCTGATGACACACGCTTCTGTCAAATCATTGACATAGTTGAATCAGATCCCATAGGCAGCATTAGAGAAATCAAATGAAGAAAATGGCTGGACCACAAAGAAATGATGTCAGGAAGAAAATCTCTGGATATTGCGTCATTTGCAATATTATACCTGCAATCCTTGCTGTTGCACAAACTTTAGTTCTCCAGAGAAAGCAGGTAGAAAGTAATTTATCTGTTAAAGCCAATTTTAATAGCATGTCAGCATCAAAGTTGGGAAGCTAACCTCAAAAACTTTCTTTCCAGAGGTTGTTTTTCCATGATCTTGTGACGTTTCTATTGGTCCAGGGCAAACAACAGTCACCTTAATTCCTTTCTGATTGAGCTGAAATGGCACGAGTTTATATGCTTGTAAGAGGCAGAGGATATGACAAGGTTCAGGTCATCATAGATGGTGGGATGTAGCATGCTGTTCTAGGATAATCTCTACTGAATGAATATATGCTACAAATATCATCCACCAAAATAACGAAATCAGTATCCAACACTAACAATAGGAAACAATAGGTCCTTGAGCCAGTTTTACACCAGCAACTGAGTGAGGATATTGCAGTTATTTCCTCTTAGTTACTTGCTTAGACATAAGAAATAGTACGTACTTAATGCCCTTGATAATTTCACATTGTCACTTTATGTGGCAGAGCCCAACTCAGCGAACCATCCTAAGGCACCACCAGCATAGGAAATACTACTGTACATGGCTATTGTTTGCCTTAGTAGTGCAGTAATAAGGTAGTGGGTTAAACATTGCAAGACTTACAGTCAAAGGACAATTGATGTTTCTCTATTTCTTCTGAGCTCAAGATAGTAGTAATAATGTACCTCAGAACGTAGGGAGTGGAAGTATCCATTTAGAGCAAATTTAGAAGCAGAGTATACGGCCTGACCAGCACTCGGTACCTTCCCTGCAGCACTGCTCATCTGCACGTAAAGTAAGCAAACAATAAGATGACATTCTAAGAAATCCAAGACCATCACTTACACTCTAACTAACAGAAGAAATGGAACAATTATCATTCTATAGATGGATATCCAAAATCAGTATTCAGAGCCATATACTAAAGAAATCTGCCCTTGAAATAAGCTCGTTAGGATATCCATCTATAGAATGATAATTGTTCTATATAGCCATATACTAAAGAATGATATGCAAATCTTACTCGTCTTTAATCTTTTGCATCAAACTTCAAGAGTTATATGCTCTTCCACGATGTTTTTGTTGAAAGTGTTTGTTTGTATTCACTATATTTCTGTACATAGGAACAAGGAATAGCTAGGTTTATATACAAA
>JAOQMP010000045.1:7735-40344 GCA_027563575.1 Erythroxylum pedicellare | reverse complement strand
TAAAAAATAATTCAAAATTTTGATCAAGTACAAAAATTTGAATTATTTTCATTATTTTAAAATTATTATATTTAGATAATTATTATATATAGATATATATTATATATATATAATTATTATATATAGAAATAATTAGAATATAATAAATATATATATAAACTAAAATGGATAAGATATTAAAATAAACTAAATTAAATAAACTACAACTGTACAATATGATAATAAACTATTTTATAATTTTTAAAAAAATTTAGGAACTATTTTATAAATTTAAAACTGGTATTAACCGATACCGATACAGTACCGCATCAGAACTCAATCCGATACCAAATCCGGTACGGTATTCACAACATTACACATGTCTGTCAAACTTTTTTTTTTTATATACATTTACAGATATGGCAGCAAATTATTTTAAATATATACATGCATAACCACTAAACCTTTTACCTATATATATACACACATGGCAATCGTATATATAGACATATGCTATTAAACATTTTTGCACTGATCTTTGCTTTTATATTTATATATATCTTTTTGCTTATATATATATATATATAATATATTTCCAATACAAACACATACACGCGCGCTCCCACACATGTATATATTTATACACATTGCCATAAAAAGTTTCCAATATATATACACAAATGAAACTCTCCATCGTGTTTGATTCATGTCAGTACAAAAACTAACTTGTATGGCTACGTAGGTGTCTGTCTTTAAGCTTGATATATATTCATCGATCGTCCTCTTCTTTTGGTATTGCAAATTACATGATTTTCAATCCATCTTCTCTTAACCTACAGTTTAAGAGATATCGACTTCAAAGGTTTATGTAATATAATGCACCAGTTACTGATCAACCATTTTCTTTCTTTATCCTACATATTCCCCATCCTCACAAGAACATATATATACATACACCTTCCTATAACAGTCAACAAACTGTGCTTTAGGATCAAGGTTTCCTGTCCGAACAAAACCACCTGATACTCCTGAAACAACAGAACACAGTTTGTTGAATGTTATATACTCTGAAACAGTTTCTTCAAGCCGTTAGAAGGGATGAATATTCATATATGATGATGGTTACATGGTGGGTTTCGAAAGGTGATGGGCACTTCCCCTGGTATTTCACCTTTATCAGATTCACAAGTTTACTGACTGGGTTCAGTAGTCAAGGTTTTCTGTTGAAAGTTGCATCTCAGGATGTTAAAGGAGACAACATTGATCGGAAGCTGTCTATCAGAAAACGTATGTCCCGATAGGTTCGTCTTCATCCATTTGCAGTTTTACTTAGTTTTTTCAACAACAAAAAAGGAACAAAGTCTTTGAATGCATTTCAGAAACTATAAGCAAGAAAGATAAGAGATGATGTGAAAGAAATAGGTCAAGTTGACTGGTTTTGAGCATTTGACGCCTTTTTCCCCCCCTCCATAACAGTGAAGCTTGATTCCATATTTTCCATATAATATGAATTGCTGCTACAAACTTAGAAACTATGTACCACTATCATCACATCCAAGTTTGACACTATGTAAAAATGGAGTAGCTCTTTCTTGAGTAAGAAATTTCCAGGTGATGTACTCCTATATATAACCATCATGCATGAAATTCCATACCAATTCAATGCGTTTTTTCTCACCTCGTGCTTCAAGTGATTGATCTATAACACTATCATTTAGGCCAAGAATTCAAATTTAACTGCTGAGAATAATTTTATACCTTCATATCCGTACTCTAATTAATATTTTATACTTATTAGTCGGTCAAGTAAAAGTCTCTTCCCCATATAATATCATATTATCATTGTCCAATTTTCTCATTCCCAGCCTTTGTTTTTTCTAAGAAAACGGTGGAAAATGTCATAATTATCATGTGCTGTGTAGATTTTATGTATACATAATGCTTTGTGTCTACATTTAATCTATCATTGCCCACATCTTTTATGCCAACAACAAAAGCTTCTTGCTTTCCTTTGCTTTTGTTTATGTTTATATTCATGTTACTTCCAAATAGTTCGATTTGTTTCATGTCAAAGGTTGCGGCATAGAACCACATTTCCATCTTGACTAATTAAAGTCAAGATTAAAACTATTCGGTTAAGTAAAGACAATATTAGAAATTAATAAGGGTTAAATATAGAAACCAAAGTTACCATTTCTTTGAAATTGGAATTGGTCGTGTTGATCATGTATGAATTTAAGATTTTGTATATAGGCTATGATATTTTATAATATTATATATGAATTTCATTAATTAGATGAAGCTCATGAGTGGTTAATGTAAATTTATGTCCATAGTTCTAATTAAGAAAAAAAGATATAATTAAAGTAGAAAACCTTATGCAAATGTTTGGTGTATAGATAAGTATGGTAGGGTAGAATTTTGGAGTCATGCATCAAGATTTTAACAAAGATGTCACATTTATATAAAACAAATAATTTAAATTCCTAATTATATTTTAAAGTTGTTATTAGAATTATATTGGACCTCCAACATATAATAATGGAGTTTGCTTTTATTCTGAACTTTCAGTAGCCAAAGAACCAACAATTTGGTTTCTTCTGATAATTTCTAGCCCTAACTCATACATCTTCTCTAACATTTAGAGCTGAAGCTGCAGATAGCGAACATCCATGGAGGTTTGTGGCAAAAGTGGAATAAGCCTCCTTCCATGGTGCAACTGTTGGTTTGAGCGAAACTGACTAACAAACTTGGCGATGACTGTTTTCTGAACCCAAGAACACAGCTTCTGAACCATATCGTATAGTTCCACCATGGAAACCAAAAGGTAGGATACGTATAGAGCATAACGCATCGATTCAGGAAACAGTATCAGAGCCAACGATACCAACGAGAGGGAACTAGAAAATGTCATGAAGCGGCGACTAATGGAAGCATAAGTCGATGACAATGTCTGCTCAGCAAGAAACGCCAAGCAATAAACGAGTAAACTAACGATAGAAGCCATGGCCGTTAAAGGGTGAGTCTCAAAAGGAGTGATGAACTTCCCTTGGTACTTAATCTCGATGAAGTTGAGAAGTACAGGAACAAGAAAGACAAGAATGGCATGACGAGAGCTAGATGACAACGTTTGGTGTCCAAAGTTACATCGTAACATGTTAAAGGTAAAAATACAAGGAAGCTGTCTTCCCGAAAATAGACATCCAAGTTGTTGGTAAAGAGATGAAACTGTTCTTGAAGCATTTGACATTTTCTAAGATGTTTATGTCTGTCACTGAGCATAAGGAAAGTTACCAGTACGTGATGAACAAGTACTACCAACATTAATTGGAAGACAGATTTTGAAGTTTACAAAGTAACAAGTTGAGTGACTTATATAGGACTCCGGAAATTTGTAACCCTCCCAACCTCAGATTGATTTAACAATAACTCTAATTCTGATATAACGTCACAAAACCCTTTATTGGATAAATCTAAGCCATAGATCTTCATGCTTGTCCTCTTCAAGCAGACAAGATTAAGCTCCTGATTGTAAATGGACGGTGTAGTGTAATGAGTAAGCATAGACCATGAACCAGAGTCTAACAACAAGGGCTTGTTGGTGGGTTTTGTCGGTTTGCTTTTGAGCATTTCAAAGACTTGTTTCATATATTCTCCATAACTTTAGAGGACTACATGCATTGATTTGTCAGGAAATATATATAAAATTACAAACCCCACTTCCTAAAACACTAGCAATAACCCTATCAGATGCTTCAAGGTTTTGGTTCATGACTGAGACACTGATGAATTAACCAACATTATATATAGCATATATATCTTCCATTTCCATAATTTTCTAAGCTCTGGGCTTAATCAGAAACAGAAATAACAAGTTCTGTATCAATTGTTGATATTATTTTAAGAAACATGGCTTAACGTTTGACTGAACTCTCTACTGATATGCGAGTGAAGTCAACTTTCTTCATGTCTTGGAACTACTTCACTTAGTTTTAACTTTTCATTATTGCAGATGATTCGTGTATAAGATACTGCAATTTTCTTGTTTGTTTTTTTATCATTATTCATGTAACTATAAAGCGATCTGAATCCTGAAATGCTTGCTAGCTAGAATAGCACTAAACTTGAACCCACCTTTCACTGGCTGTTCCATGTAGATTATACAGTAATTTGAAACATTTCTGCAGTAGAATATTGCAGTCAAACAAAAAGGGGAATATTGGTTTCTTAAGTAAGATTACAGAGAATGTATATACGTGGACATGTTAATGTACTGTCCACCATGATTGGTCCTTCCAAGCAATGTCAAATAGGGTAAGATACTGTGTCTTGCTTTTTCGGATTCTCCACATCTTTGCACCAACCTCATAAAACCTCTTACTTTGCTCTCCGTTTCTCTTACATAAAACCACTTGGATCACTTCTTAAGATCTCATAATAACATAAAAAGTGGTGGGTAAGCACCAAAGAAAGAACATATTGACCATTTCAAGAGAATGGAATTGGTGATTGGTCTGTCCACTGTGTCGTCTTTTAAGAAATCATTTGACATTAACCATCTGTTGTTGGACTTCAATCGGTTGGAAAAACAAGTACAAGTGGAACAACTTTTACTAATCCAACCAGAAGCTGTTAGTACATTTGACGCACACACAAAATAAGTATTAAAAAAAAAAGTCATGTTATTCATCATTCATTTCTTGTAAAAATGTTCCAGGGCCTGCGTACATATGAGATGTACGTTATCAGAGAGAAGTCAGTTTTTAGACGATTGATGATCATCCAGGGCCTATGCAGATGAAATTGATACTGGAGCTCTTAGAGTGACATAACGTCATAACCTGTAAACATGCAACATTATATACAGGGAGGCTATTTTAGGAGGGATGTTACTCATTGACGGGTGGCGGTAATGTGCTATTTCTGTACCAAAACCGGTACGGGCTTCTGTACAAAATTCGCAACTTTAAAATGAACACATGCTGAGGAAATCAAATAGCATTGAAATCGTCAAAACGTCTCCAACTTCTTTATTTACATCGCAGATAATGAGATCACACAAAGCCATAGATAGCCACAACCCATAAAGAAAGAAAAAATAAAAGAACTTAATACTACCGTTACTACATCATCATCATCAAAGTAATCCCTGAACAAACTAATAACGGAAGAAGCTAGGGCGGGGGTGGGCCAGTAGGAGGACTCTTATGCTTTTCTCTATTGTGTTGTTACACTCTTTGCAAGATTGCGAGGTTGGTCTACATTGTAACCCCTTAGAACTGTCAGATGATATGCCAGCAACTGCAAAACCAAAATAATATGTTTTGTGTAAATTAATGTTTATTAATTCTTGGAGTCAAACACACCTGAGAAAATTGACAAAACATGCATTTGTTTACTGGTAATCATTTGGTGCATGGTTTCGACTTGTGTTTACAGTTATATTGACTCGAGCGAAAAGAATACCTGTAACGGAATAATGTTAACTACAGGCTGAAGGCAGTCCTCAACCTGAGGCACTTCAATTATTCTACAGGATCCCCCAGGGCACACAGCTGCAGCATCCCCTTTTGTACACATCACTATTAAGCGGCCTTTACGAGCATGAAGTTGCTGAATGACTGACTGCTGCTTGCTGTCAGCAACAAGAAGAGGTAAGCCTACCTCTCACGAAGCGTGTTATAACATTGTTAGGGCAAATAACTAACCTGAAGCAGGCGTCACGAGTGGCAATCACAATTATAGGAAGATGTTCATCAACTAATGCCAAAGGGCCATGCTTCATTTCACCCGCGAGCATTCCCTCACTGTGCATCAATGCTACTTCCTTCACTTTGAGTGCACCCTCCAATGCTGTTGCATAGTTATATCCCCTCCCAAACACAAGAAGCGACTGCTCAGCAATCAAAAGTTTTGCAAGATCCTTCATTTCTTGGTCAAGCTTCAGCACATCTCTCACTTTACCTAGAAAACCAAAAGGAAATGCATGAAAAACTACGTCAAGTTTTACATAAATGTCAACAATGTACGGAAAACTGATCAAGCAGAGGTGCAGACACTTACCTGGCAAATCAAACAGCCCATCTATAATTGCTTCCCTCCTTGGCTGATTAGATATTGTGTCATCTCCAATTGCTAGAGCTAACATGGCCATAACTACTATTTGACTCGTGTATGCCTGTTGAGTATTGGTGTTAGCATTACTGAATTATGCCGCTACATAGTATGGGCTAAGAGCAAGTGAACGAAACATTTCACCTTTGTACTTGCTACCCCAATTTCAGCACCAGCATTTATATGCACACCGCAATGTGTATTCCTGGCTATTGCACTACCAACGGTATTCGTTATGCCAACACATAATGCACCATTTTCCAATGCATACTCCAAAGCGTGTAATGTATCTGCAGTTTCACCAGATTGACTGACAAAAACCGCTGTATCTTCTCTGTATATAGGTCCTTGCCTATCCAACAGATCACTAGCAATTTCCATAGTGACTGGGACACCTATGTTTTGTAGTGTCAAGTAAACCAGAACAATGAGAAACAGAGTGACTGTTTAGACCGTGTTGGTTTACTGTCTTTGAAGGAAACAACACTCACCAGAAAGTTCTTCAAGGATAGGTCTTGCAGCTAGGGCAGCATTATAACTAGTACCACAACCAATGAAAACAATCCGCCGACTTCTCCTAATTGTTTTAAGGTGATCCTTGAGTCCACCCAAAAGAACAGATTTAGCTTTGCAGGAGCCTCCACGTATAAGCCTCCCCCTCATGGTGGTTGTTAGAGACTCTGGTTGTTCGTGAATTTCTTTCTGCATATAGTGCTCATAATGTCCTTTATTGATTTGTTGAACTTCCATTTCAAGAACCGATAATGCTCGTTGCACGGATGCAGGTCTAGCAAGCCCACCCCCAAGTCTTCCTTTTCCATTGTCAAACTTTAGAATTGATACATTGCCATCCTGCAATATTTATGAATGTCATGCCAAAAGAAGTGCTGTGATAATCAGTTCAATTGAAAAGTAAATAGAACCAACAAGAGAATCAGTTGTTCAAAATATTAAACTTTTAAATAAGTCGCAAACAATTAAATTGTATCCTGAAGCAGAAATAGAAAAAGAAATGGAGCTATATTTGTTAAAAAGATTTAAATTGTAATGGATGACATCAACAACACAAACTATTGCATGTTAATTTGACGTTGCAAAATTTAGAAGCATATGTCACAAGAATATGCTGTTAAACAAAAGCCAAAAGCAATACTTTACAAGACAAAGCGAATAAAAGTACCTTGAGATGAAGTAATTCGCTGTCCTCAATCACCAAAACCTTTTTTGTGTGTTCAACAATAGCATTGGCATCACTGGAAAGAAAGAATTCCTTGGGATTACCATTCCTTAATAGGGATTTAGCATCTTGAAAGGCAGATCCATTGTCAACACCTTCATCAAGTTCCTGCAAACACAAGAATGGAATCTTATATATCAAAATCATAAACAAACCAAAGTCAACGTAAAGATGATCAGAGACAAACATATAAATATATCTGCACAGAATGCAAGACTCTAAATGCAGCAAACAAAAACAATTTGATAGTTACCATGTCTTTAGTAAAAATTTTTATGATAGCAAATTCAACAATTTAAAATATCAATTGGCTAAGAATCACCAACAAAATGTAAGTTGGTGTAGGAGGGGACAGATTATTTATTACCCAACAGGATAAAGAAGAGATTATTCATTACCCAACAGGATAAAGATGCTATTAAAGTCACACATTCATCATTTACCACTTACCTTTACACCCAAAAGCAACGGACTTCCACATTTACATGCAATCAACTCATTTGGATAGTGTCGACTCTTAAATATGAGGGCATATGCTCCTTCAAGATGCCTGATGACTTCAACCACAACTTGACTAAATGTGACAGTCTGGGAACCTGTGAAACAATATATGGGAACATGTTTTAGTGACACTTCACAACCAAGTATTCAAAGTAGAAGAAGCGTTGAGGCATTGTCATTACATCATTTTCCAAAAATCCAGCATGAAATGAGGCAAAAAACCCATGACAAAATTACAACAGTAAGGCCAAAAAACTATCCTCAAGTGGTCATGCAAAAAATTACATAGTCTAGTACTTATTTGAAAGCAGGAAGTTCCAAAATACAACAACAATATGTATGATAATAAATACTTGGAAGTATGTGATAGGCTTTAGGAAACAATAAAACTACCTTCACCTTCACTTGCTTTATCAAAAACATATTTGGCAAGCTTTGGGATTACTTCTGTGTCAGTATCAGATTCAAAGGTGAATCCATGCCGAACTAGTGTTTCCTTTAACACCTGAAGATATTGACAAACAAAACAAAATTCGTCATAGACCTATAAAGATTTAAATGTTGCCAATTTAAGGGTATCGCCAAATTGCATATATATTAGCCTGACATTAAGTGTTATAGTTATCCACCCTATAGTCAAACAAAAAACTACTTTTCAAAGTTACTGTCCACAACAGAGCGTCCCAGAAGAGCATCTTAACCAACTACTTATATCATCCAATCTATTTGTTGCTTACAAAGAAAGAGAGTAAACTAATCAAACAACGAAAGTTTAATGCAGTTATACAGGCATAAAGTTTACAGGTGAATCACTCTATACATTTTGGATGGTAACAAGTATATCTTAATCATGTTTCCTGTTTTCTTTCTGGTAACCCAGATCATGCATCCAACAAGATTAAAACAAACTGATTTTTCATGCAGTTTACATTAGCATTCAAAGAAAAAAAAAGAAAAGAAAGTAAAGATATGTATATAACTTGGATAAATAAGAGAACTTTGAATTTAGAAACTAAGGCAAACCTCATAATTGGTGATGACCCCATTGTGCACGACCAGAAAATCATTTCCAGGGCCAGATGTTTGAGGGTGGCTGTTCCTTGGAGCTGGCTCGCCATGGGTTGCCCAACGGGTGTGTGCTATTCCAGCATGAAAGGAAAAGGATTCTTCCAGATTCAGATCTATGGCAGCAACATCTGCAAATAATAAGAATCAACAATACATCAGGTTTGAGATAAGATTAAGGACAAACCTCCAAACAGTGCATTAATAACCACAGATGGAACCATTTCAATGGACCTGAATATAACAAGCCTCGTTGATGTAGAAAGTAGCTATATTGTACCAAAAGCATGTCAAGCGTAGTTCACAACGATGACTTGAATGAGTGTAACAATAAATGTTCTATGAAATGATATGTTCCCGTTCCATTGAACACATTTTTCCTTCAGGCTTCAACCGAACTAAATTTCTTAGTGCATCTTTTCCTTTTAGATAGTTCAAAATAGAAAATTTACAACTCACTTCTAGATCAGCTTATGCCACATATATTATTAGTAGGAGGAATGACATATAATATCGATAACATATAGAGATAATAGCTATTAAACATCCCAGACAGGCCAGTTAAAAACGAAATACTAAATTTAACTTCCATAAGAAGTCAAAAAGTTGGTAAAAGTTCCAATCCCCAGAAGATGAAGGACAAACAACAATATTCAAACAGAAAAAAAATCTTCTCCTCTTATATATCGATACCAAAACAAGAGGAAAAAGGATTGAGACAGAATAAGTGGTCCACAAAACATCAAAACATTAACTTAAGGACAAGACAGAGATGTCCCAAGAACAGAATCCGACATGCATGCCAGTTTGGGCTGCTAATATAATATGCAGAGTAGCTTTACGAACCAGAAACAAAAAAGCAACAAGAATGATTACGGGACAGCTAAGTTTGGTTGGTCTTATCATTTTGTACAGTAAAGCAACTTAAAGTTACGAATTTCCCACCAAGCCTAAACTATATCTAGTTCTTTAACTTGTATGGTAATAGGGCGGAATAAAGATCAGTGCTTTATGGAAATGTCGAAAAAGCGAAAATCAACGACCGGTGACGTCTCCTATCGTTCTACGATACTAGTCTTGTTGCGATAACCATAGTCAGGGGCCTTACACCGTGGCCCACCCAATAAACAGAATCATTTAATGAGGAAAGAGAAATTTATCCAAAAAGAAAAAATCCATGAAAAAAGATTGAAACTTGGATTCTGGGACTTGGTCAAGAGGAGAAACCCAGATCAGGAAAAGAAGAAAAGTAAAAGGGTTACCATTGTAGACAGATTTGACGAGGGATTCGATGTTGCCAGCCTGACGGAAGACGAGAGGGGTTGGAGAAGCAGAGGAAGATTGGGGGAGATGAGGAGGCAGAGAATCGTCAATGGCGATACCAGCCGAATCATAGCCTCTGTACTCGAGACGACGAAGGCCATTGAAGAGGACTTGAAGGATGTATCTCCTCTCCTTGTTGACGCTGTAATTCAAATACGCAAATATTCCACACATTCTCTAAACACTCACTCTCTGTTCAGTTTCCTTTCTCGATTTCTTCACCTGCTGACTCTTTGTTTGTATATATATAGAAAGAGAAGAGAGATAGAGATTAGAGAGAGAGTGGAGAACAGAGAAAAGAAGACGAAGGCGGAGGGAGGAGGGAGGTGGTGCGCAAATTTGACTATTGACTTTTAGTAGTTTCTAAAGCAAATTTCTGATGTTTGACGTGGCATCACCTCATTGGTTATTACACATTATAAGATGCTCCTTAATTTCCAGATTTATTAATCTCTTATGTTTTTCTATTATTAAATTATCACTACTTTTTCCTAAATTATGTGTTTTTGAATTAACTCATAAATTATATATTTTAAATAAATTAGTCCAACTTCACATGACTATTCTTTTTGGCGGCTCAACCAAGTCTCCATTCGTTGAACCTTCAGTTGCCAACTAAGTTCAAACACACCTGGAACTACAGATCCAACCAGATGTCAGTTACAGACATGTGGGGATAGTTACGTCTTCTTCCTCCCTCTGCTCTCTGTCTGAACTAAACGAATATAGCACAAACCAAACAAGGAACACTCTGTTGAGTTAGTTACATTCGGTTACCAGATGCTTGGAACTGCATTTACATTCACTTCCCCTGTAACAGGAAATAGAGAGCAGAAGTACAACATAGCAAGTTCGTTTCTTTACCAAAAGCAGAAATGATAAGATACATTTGAACCCTAAATTTTCCAAGAATACTGCTCAAATTGATAGATACATCATAGATTTTCAGGCTTAAGATGGATATTATGAAGCAGAAGTTGTTGTCCCTTTTTATGTCACTAATACTTTACAGGGTGCAGAAAGACAGACACACAGGACTCAGTTGCATCTAACAGTTTCAATGGCAGCAACTAAATCGTCAAACTTGGCGCCGGTCACTTCTTTAACGATCTTGTTATCTTTGAGAATCTTGAACGTAGGTACCACCCGTATCCCGAGCTCCTTCGCCAATGGCTGCCACCATTTAAAGATAGATACTCCATTATTTCTGGTATCTATAGAAAGAGAGAAAGAGAAAGGTAATAGGGTGTTCAAACACGGTACTAAGCCCACCTTGTTATCTTGGTTGCAGTCGAGCTTTAGAAAGACGACATCATCATACTTCTTTGATAAGTCCTGAAACTTTGGAGCTATTATCTTACAAGGGCCACACCTGAGAAGCAATTCAAGAAAGAAACCCTAAGTAAGAATCTAAGAGCAACCTCTAAAGGAATCATCAATGATTCTCTAACAGTTGGTCTTATCATGTGCTGTTAAAATTCTGAAACACAACAACGAACAATCATCCTAGTTCCCACAAAGTTATGCTACTCAGTTTCCTGCCTGAATTTTAATAATCAATCATAAAATTTGATAACCAAATATAATAAACAGCTTATCAAGTACTTCACCTCTTTTGATGATAACACCAAACAAAGAAGGATCTCAGATTTAAGTGCAACTAACATAGGATGAATCAAATTTCTGGAAAACCTTCCAATGTTAATCATTCTTCTGTTGAAGTCTTAAATCCAATGTTAGTCTTTCTTCCTCAATGACATGAATCCTTCAACTATACCACCAGAACCAATTAAGGTAACCGGTATGGGTACCAGGTACCGGCATTTGCCAAATTCGCTTGCAACTTCAATGTAATCTAATTTAAAACCTTGGAAGCAATACCAAGTGCATCCATTGTCTATTCTGCTGATGTGCAACTTTCCCATTGACATGAGTCCTGCAACTATACCACCTACTATACCATGAAAACAAATCAAGGTCACCCACCTGTACCGGAACCTGGATTTGTTGCAGTCGCTCACAACTGCAGTTTAATCTAATTTAAAACAATGGAAGCAATACCAAGAGCATTCCCTTGGAAGTGGCAAAGAAAGAACCAAAAAAGTAAAAACATAGTTGAGTTCATATTCAATGACATCGATGAGGAACTGATAAGAAATGACCCAACTTGAACTTCATTCATTTTCTATCCAAGCCCTAATCCAAAAAAGACTTCAACTTTCAAAATCATATCAAAAACAAAGATACAGGAATTAGCATATATCTATTTCTGAGATTCCAAATCATGTACTTGTTATCTAGTACAAGAGTGAACAAAAGTAAAGAGAACGATCCATACCATTGAGTGTACATGTCGAGGACGACGGTCTTATTACCGGCGGCCTTGACAATGGGCCAGAAGGTGTCTTTAGTGACCTCGGTGACCTGTCCCACAGTAACAGTAGGACCCACAGTGTCCAAGCTCGATTTCACAGTAAAGATTGAACCTTTCCTCTTCTTCATATTGACACTACCAAATCTGGATGAAACAGAAGAAGCAACCAAGCTTCCTGAAGAGGGCAGCATCTGGTGGGTTGGGGAACAAGGGAAAGAGGGTGAGGAGCGAACGGACGGCGGAGAGATAGAGAAGTGAATCAAAGCCATGTCTAAGAAGCAACTGAGAGGCAGAAGAATGGAATCAAATCAAAAGTCTGAGACTTTAGTGCAAATTGGAGAAGAGTAACTGTACTGGTGGTGGTGGAGATCTCGATGACTCTCCAGGGAAGAGCCTGACCAAGTGAAACAAAAAAAAGAGCGATTTTTGGAAGTTCGTTGAGGCAAATGACGGAACTGGCCTTATCACATTGGAGACAGTTAAGAGAATATCTCAGTTGGAATTGAGAATATGTTGGGGCAATTCGGTCATCATGTGCAAGTTGAAGACAGAAAAACGAGAGGCTGGAGATGAATTGAATTAGCACCACGATTGGGATTTTATTGCCTATGGTGTGATCACTTCTAATAAATGACCGGCCCAAACCCAAAAATTTTTAGATTCGACCCGACTCCGGTCTGAATTACAATGAAACTCAATTTTCATATATTTTAAAGCTTTTTGTTAACTTGATATGTTAACTTGAGTTAAAGGGATGGTAGTCATGGGTTTGCATGTATGGTCAACTCAAGCTTTTCTTATATTTAATGCACGGACATGGTCTAAGCAGCAAGCACGTAGAAGAAGGGGGAGAGGTACGATGAACATGGACAGGACAAATCCAAAAGATGAGTGGAATTCAAGTTTACGTCAACGATGAAGTATTAAACTTGATTTACCTAAAAACGCTGTTTTTCTTTCTTTTATAGTGTTCCACAAATTGAGAAATTCAGTTTAATTTTTACTTGTGCTTCTAATCTGCAAGTTCTTTACTAGGGACTGGGTCATGAAAGATTCAATCTTTTCTTCTCCTTTCTAGTTCAGTCCTTTGGTTTGGCTAGGAATTTGGAAGAACTGAAGAAGAGACTTCACTTTCCCCTCCAAGACGCTTGGAATTTAGTACCCCTTCATTTCTCATTCGAAGTTGACGGAAAGAAGTAATAAAAAAAAGGTAAAGTCGTGAACTTTGATATTCGATAACGAATTCTGCCAGAACTTAGAACTCAGACGTGAAGCATGTGAACACAATAAAAGACAGTGTCATGTCAGGTTATGAATGATCTTCCTAGTGTTTCACTTCGGACTTGGGCAGATTACTAATCTCATAAGTGGGGTTGATCAGATTCATTCCAAAGATTTGTGTTAATTTACTGTTAAATTTATCCAAACTTCCAAGGAGAATGGGATGGAGTTGTAGGGGAAACCAAGGTAAGTGAAAAGAGAAAAAAGACAAGAAATGAGATGAAAATAAGGCCAACAAGGCAACTACGTTGTTTTCTATAAATAAATAAGGTTAAACAAAACATCTAATAAAAAGGGATGTGTTATGTTTCTTGCTTGCCGTTGAAAACGCGCAAATTCGAACTTTCTCTTGAGTTTCTATTACTTTCCTTTTTCTCTTCATTTTCCTTTCCTTCTTTCACATCTTCCCCTGAACGTGACTTTCCTGCGGAACCCAAGATAAAACATAAAGACTCAACCTTCACTTAGAAATACACCGACCCACCACCGATAAACCGTTTGCAAAACGCTTTCTTGTTCAGAAACAGCTACCGGCGGTGGAGGGGTGGCCTATTATGGATCTACTCAGATTGGTGGCGGTGCTTTTCATGTTCATGGTCGTTCAACTACACATGCATATCCTTTCACGTGGCAACCTCGTCTTTAAGGTGCAACACAAGTTTGCTTCTCAAGAACGCAGCCTAACTGCTTTCAAAGCCCACGATGTTCAACGTCATAGACGAATTCTCTATGCTGCCGATCTGCCTTTAGGTGGGAGTGGCCATCCTGCTGAAGCTGGGTAAGCACTGAGGCATTCACGTCATGTAGGGATTGTATAGTTCTTGCTTGATTCTTTTGTTGAACGTGTTATTAACTCCAGCTAGGATTGTTTCCTTGTTGAATGTGGGGAGGTCGTGAATGATTTGCCCATATGGTTATTATGATAAAGGTTTTTTCTTTAATTGGTGGGTTGCTAATATTTTTGGTCTGCCATTGAAGATGGATAAGAGACAATAATGGAGAATGTGTTTAGCTGCTTTTGTTTAAGAAAGTTAGACCCTTTGTTCTTGATATCTTCCAGCTGTTTAAGTTAAACTTTTACATCCAAGACTCCTGTTTATGGCTTTTGAAATTCTCTACGGAGATTTCAGATCAACTTACGTGTCTTCTTTATCTTTTCATGATTGCAATCCATCCCTCTGTCGGATGGATTCAATGCTTTTGTGCATCCCCCGCACTTTTTTTTTTTGTATAAATATGGCAGTTTGGATGCTTACATCGTTTGCTTCATTAATTTGTCTAGCCTCTACTTCACCAAGCTTGAACTCGGAAATCCATCACATGACTATCATGTCCAAGTTGATACAGGAAGTGACATCCTATGGGTGAATTGCATCAATTGTGACAAGTGTCCTACAAGAAGTGATCTTGGCGTATGCTTCTTCAACACTTGAGATGAATCTGTTCGTGCTTGATTACATTACACGCATGACATTTGCACCTAAAACCTTGATATCAATTTCTTTTTTTTTTTTAATCTCAGCAGATATTTTGTGGACTATCTATCAGGGAGACATTTTTCATGAAAATTGTACGTTTTTCGGCAGATAAAGTTGATGTTATATGATCCAAAGAGTTCCACTTCTTCCTCAAAGGTTTATTGCGGTGATGAATTTTGTACTTCCACATACAATGGTGTACTTCCTGGATGCAATAAAGATGTGCTCTGCCAATATAATGTGGTTTATGGGGACGGAAGCTCAACTGCTGGATATTTTGTGAAGGATACTGTGAATTTTGATCGTATCTCTGGGAACCTTCAAACTTTATCTGCCAATGGGACTATCATATTTGGGTATGCTTCTCATTAGCGTGTGATATTGCGCAGCTTCTGAGATTATTTTGTGGTCATGAATATATGTTCTTAGAGGACTTGGTTAAAAGTATATCACACATTTCGCTTTGATGGGTACACTGATATGGCTAACTCTTCACGGATGCCTGTGTTTATGTATTTGCAATCCTGTTTGACTTTTGAACTTGGTCAGATCGCTGCATCATGTTGCCACTTCTGTTCCTTATAAAATTAGAATTGTTGATAGGTGTGGAGCTGTACAATCCGGTGGGCTCGGTTCCTCAACCGAAGCACTTGACGGAATCCTTGGATTTGGACAGTCAAATTCATCTATGCTTTCCCAACTTGCTTCGGCTGGAAAGGTGAAAAGAGTTTTTTCACATTGCTTGGACAGTGTAAATGGAGGTGGAATCTTTGCAATTGGGGAATTGGTCTCTCCGAAATTTAATACAACTCCCATGGTACCAAACGTGTACGTTCAGTTTTATCTAGGTTGGATAAGTTATATGTAATTTCCTATCTCATCTTGCTTTTGTTTTATCTGCTAAGCACCTCACCATGGTGCAAAAACTTGATGCATTAATGTAGTTTCTCTTTTTAACTGTTTTCATATCTTTTAGCTTTTTGTAGTTTTTTGTTTCTTTCCTCAGTTAGTTGAGGTCTAGACAATATAACTTGTAACAAAAATAATATCAATTTCAGGGCACATTACAATGTTGTTATGAAAAATATTGAGGTGGGAGGTTCTGTACTAGAAATTCCAACTGATGTATTTGACAGTGGAGACCGTAAAGGAACAATTATTGACAGTGGAACTACCTTGGCATATTTCCCAGATGCAGTTTATGAGCCAATGATGAATAAGGTGCATTTTATTATTTGCCCCCTTGCATTTGAAGTTTGTTTCTGGATTTAGGATTTATTGAATTCTTTACTTGTGGATTTAGATCATGGAGCGCCAACCTGGCTTAACCTTACACACAGTTGAGGATCAGTTTACATGCTTTCGTTATATTGGAAAGTAAGGTGTCAAGTCCCATTAAAGTTTGAAGATTCCTCTTTTAAGACCATTAATCACTTACTGTCATTCACAGATATCCATGATCATCAGCACAGATTTTTAAGTTCAAAAAAAATTTTAACCTTGTAAATCTAATAAATATCCTTGGCGACTTAGTTGCACTCTTGAGTTTATTGTTCAATTGTTGAACTTGTTTGTAGCAGAGATGTTTTTCGCTCTGCTTATGATAGGTTCTCTCTTACATCAGGTTCCTTTTTCATAATGCCTCAACCCTTTTGCCCTTTGGGAAAGCTTGATTAAATGGTAATTACTATGTAAACTTATCCTTCTTTTCCTGTTGGCCCTGTATTTTTGCAGTGTTGATGATGGATTTCCTGTTGTCAAGTTTCACTTTGACGGATCGCTTACTTTATCTGTTTATGCTCATGATTATTTGTTCCAGATTAGGGTAAGTATAACGGTTTAAAATTTAGCATGAAGATTCGTCGTTAGTGCTTCATTACTTATCATTTGTGTGCCTTCTTGGATCTTAGCATAAACCAACCCAAAAAACGCTAATTTTTTTGGTCATGCTTAAAAGTTGATACTCAGGCCTTAGCTGAAAGGACCTTATCCTCTTTCTTTCATGTTTAAGGTATTTTGTTCATTATTAATTTAAAGCTTTATGTGATTAAAATTCCAAAAGACTGGAGGTTTTGATCTTATTTGATTTTTATTTATGTTCTTCCATCAAGCAACAATCAGTGATCACAAGGTACTTGTAAGAAAAACAAATGCATTATGTTGATTTATAGCAATGCTAATTTCAGCTTTCTTGTCTTGATAATGTCCATATGATATTGAAATAGAATATCTGAAAACAAAAGTAATACGTATTCAATTTTAGCTTCCTAGATCTGGATATCATTCTTCTTTTCGTACCAGGAGGACTTGTGGTGTTTCGGTTGGCAGAACAGTGGATTGCAATCCAAGGATGGCAAGGATATGACTCTTCTTGGAGGTACATTCTTTGACGTGGTTTTCCATAACAAGTATCTTTACTGTCTGGATTTGCTTAGAGCGTGCAATGTGCAACAGTCTCCGATTAAGTGAGACACACATGAAATAGAAAAATGATAGCTTTTACTCATTTTCATTTTTTCATCTTTGCAGTTTAAAGGACACGATGGAAATTGAAATACATAATGAATGATATGGCTTTGGAACTTTTCTTTTAGTGTATTAAATTCCATGTTTGGTCTGTTGCAGACTTGGTGCTTTCGAACAAGCTTGTTATGTATGACATCGAAAATCAAGCCATTGGTTGGACAGAATATAATTGTGAGTATCATAAAATGCTTTGTTTTCTGTGATGTTAGAACTGTCTCTCTTTCCATGAAGTGAAGTCAAAAAATGTACATGGATGGCTTGAGATTGCAATTAAAATTAAGGTTGGTGGTTCCAAAAGGAATTTAATCAAAAATATAGGTATCTGGAACCACTAGTAAAGGTTCTTTAAGATCTTGCAGAATGGAATTAACATAGGTGGCATTTTTCACAATCGTCTTGCTTTTGAGGTTCAATTAAGGAGCACGGTAGTTTTCTCTAATTCTATGTTATGGATTGTTTAGGCTCTTCAAGTATCAAAGTGAAGGATGAAACCACCGGGTCGGTGTACTCAGTAGGCAGTCACAATATTTCTCCGGCCTCCTGCCTAATGAGTGGGAAAGGTGTAACAGTTCTGTTATTACTGTTGGCAATGTTTCACAGATTTATGTGAAAGTGCTGCAACCAGGACGATAGCATTCTTTCATGGTTTTTGTACAATAATTTGATCAGAATGTGTTCTTGATATAGTTCATTCTTGAATTCCACATCAATTATGAAATTTTCTTTGCGATGCACAGAGTTGTTACCCCTTTTTTTTGGTTTTCCAAGTTGTACCTCTGATTAGAACTTGAACAACAAACTGGATTGGCATTACAAGTGAAGATCTTTTCATACGTTTACAGTCTAGTATTCATCAGTATCTCACTCACTATACAGACATTTCATTGTTAATATGAAATGATGCTTTACACGGTTGTCCAATGGTATGTTTCACAAGGTTGTCCTCAGGAACTGTAGAACAAAATAGAGGACCGCCAAAAACAGAGCAATTTGGTAGGTATCTCTCTGGAAACCATCGTCCCTTTGGAAGAACTGTGTTCAAACAAATGTTAAACATGTTTATGAAGAAGGCAAACACTCCAACCAATCTTTTTACATGTCAAAACATCACTAGAACTCACCTTTGTTGGATCACCTGAAGGGTCAGGGTAGATCTCCAGGTTCTCCTTTTCAGTTGATATTCGCCTGCTCAAGTTCTTGATAAAATCATTCAAATCTTTTCCAGACTCAACCGTAGAATACAGCCGGCGAGATGTCCAGAAAAATGCCTGCCCAATAGCCGACGAACCTGATAAATCCCATATCTCCTCGTGCTCAATCACTTGTCCACTAATCTGATTCAATGTGAACTTGGAATTCACTTTAATTATCAAATCTCCTCCTATACTGCCAATGAAAGATTTGGGTTTCCCTTTCAATGTCCACTTGATGCTCAGGACGCTTGTGGATAACATAACCATTTCTTGCACAGTCTATGACCAAAAAACAGAGGAACTAGTTGCAGAAGCTTCTTGAAACTGAAGTGGTGAATCTGTTAAGGCAAAACGACTAAAAAGACGTAAGAATCAGAATCATTACCACATAAGGGTCGTCCAGTGCTCCAGTTGCCCACGATAGTCTCTTGTATTTCTCACGACCAGTGAAGCTCCTGAGAGGATCCTGCAATTACTAAGAAATTACAAGTTCCTGTTCACTAACTATAAGTTACAGCAACAATCATGTCCTCTTGTCCCTGTTCTAATCCCATCAAATCTAGTTCCAACGCATAGTAGCTCAGAATCTGGAGAAAAAGAAACGAGTACCTTGTATCTGACGGAAACTGCATAAGTTCCCAGAGCACGATTGCCTTCACGAAGTTCCAGGATATCACGAGCAAGTTGTCTGGCGGTAGATTCTACGAGAGGACTACTAATGCACTCGAACTCATCACAAAGCTCGCCAAAGTCCATCCCATCAACAATCTTATCAGCCTCTGTCCTTTCAGAGATTGGTTCAGAAGACACTTTAGTCCTATTGGATTCATTGGCTACTGCAAGACATCAACACCAAAAGATTAAGCTTTTGTTTCTCCGTTAGCTAAAACGAAGAAGATGATTGGTTTTGCTAAGGAAAGAAAGGAGGATTCGCATTTAGTAACCTCGGAGTGCAAAAGGAGTGGAGTGGTTATGAGAGGAGAAGAAAGGCCTGGTGGCCGGAAAACATGTTCTGCGGCGGTGAATGCCAGCTGTGGTGGAGAGAGAGGTGGCAGCAAGAACAGAGTACACAGAGGCGCTCATCTCTTCCCATTCCGTTAGCTAAAGCATGTGGTGTTGGATAGAACTAGTTTTGAGCCTTTGGTCCTATTTTTGCATCACACAAGATTTTCTTGTGATTTTGTTTGCTTTGTTTTGTGGTTGGAGGCTGGTGGATAAGGTGCTGCGATGACTTGGAAGCTGTTTAGCCACTGGTTGCCTGGCTTGTGAACTAAAAGCATCTGAGTTTATTACCGGACTATCACATGCACCCAATAATTTATTCAATACATACCCGAAAGGTAATGCTTAAAACTTAATCCTAATTCTGGACGTAAGCATGAGAAATCGAAACATCATCTGCAAAAAACAATTCAAGCATTCAAAAAAGATGAATTTTGGAATAAAGAAGCTATCTTTCATTCAATGGGAAGCAAATGAACAGACCCCATGATATGGTTTTCATGGGGAGTCTTCCCATCAATCATTGTCCACTCATTCTGTGGCATTCGGTGTCTGCCATTTCCATATTGCCTGTAAAGCTTACTTTTTTCTTCTGAAATAGAGAATCTAAAAAATATGGACCCATTGCCGAATTTTCCAAGGACAGGTTTAAGTTTCTCCACATTAGTAAACAAATCTGTGCAAATAATCTTCTGTGTTATGGCCCTGCAACTGCTCCGCTTTTAATTCTGTCTTATTAGACCCTCCAAAAGCTGCATTGATCACTTACCTTCACCCTGGCTACTCAGGGCGAGTTTCAGACATCCAGTTTAAGCGTAATTCTGATCTTCCGGTTCTTGTTTCGTGGGGTTTAACCAGACCATGGCACGGAATTGAACATTAGAAATCATATGGGTATTTGGTGTTCTGTCAGATTCTTAAAGTTTGAACATTGAAGGTACCTGACCATAGACAAGAAAAATCTTTTCCACTACTTTGCTGTTCCATTCATTTTCGTAACTTGACCATATTAATGAATGATCAATACATTAATGACAGAATTAATAGCACTTGATATTTGTCTTGTCATGTCTATTGTATGTGGAAGTGCTAGACTAATGACGTCCGTCAGGTAGGTGGCTCAGCTCATCACCTGCAAAAATGGTAGAGTACATTCTGGTTCCTCAAATCATTTATTTTACAGTGTTCATACTGCAGGGGATAGATCCACGTGTAGGGTCCTAATTATCCGAATTCGTACTTGGAATGAATCGTTGCAGGCCAATGTTGATCTTATCATTGGAGTTTCTTTGTCAGGAAAAAAATTCCCTGACATTATTTGCAGGTCTGGGAAGACAAACTATCAGTAGCCAGCGGAATCTCACTTCAGAAACAGAATAGACTCCTGCAAAATTAGAAAACAAAAATAACCCCCCAAGTCAGGAGTCCACAAGGTTAAGAAAGCATCAACTAGCATATGGATACAATTTCGGTTCACATGTTCAGGAAAACTGACATCTAACTATCTAGTTTGTAATTGATGATTAAAAGCTAGATAGAGACAGGTCAAAATTTGGAAAATTTTTGTGTGGATATGCCTGACTCCCTCCTATCTCTACATGATAACACTTTCATAAATTTGACCAATCCTTATCAATCAGCTCTTGCCTTCATTGATTTGCCAACTTGTTCAACCAATTTCTGTTTGCTTATCTTTTGTTTGTTTTCTAATCACCATTGTTTCAGTCAAATGGAATCTTTTCTGTCTTCAGTGAAAAAATAGAAAAATCCAATCGTTTTCGTATGAGTAATAAGACAATAAAGTCACAATCCTGGTAGGAAGTAGTAGGAGAGACCTTTCTTCTACATTCTGATGGTCAAAGGAAAGTAGTCTTTTTTCATGATAAGCTAATATCTTAGGTGCATCTAGTTAGGAAATTAGCATTAGCAACCCTTAAAAGAATCTTCAATAATAACTCATTAATTACGCGTTTCAAACCCGAACCAATAGTTAAAAATCAAATGACAGGCTCGAATATTGCATATCTACAGACTAATCTGGTATCTGATAAATGATATTCATCACAATGTGTTACTTACTCCATTAAAGGTGGTCAGTGGACAGACCATAATGACCACATACGTGGATAAATCTCTCCACTTTGAGCCAACTTCGTCCACTTTTAGTAGATATTAACATTAGTTGAGGATAGGTCAATGATGATTATAACCATCAAATTTCATTATGGGATGAGGACAGGGGCAAGGACACTAGTGCCCAAATATGCAGGCTTAATTTTACCAAGTTCCACTCTTTACTCGTCAAAGTTCTACCCTTTTTAATCACTTGGTGATGAATGATTAAGTCTGTTGTCCTTTTATCAGAATTCATTTGTCGCTAATCCCATGTTCTTTTGTGGTTTGATCTGTATAAAAGAAGCCTCCTTACAATAATTCTGTTGAAGGAACACATACATTTATATGAGTGCGACCATGTCTAAGTTTCTGATCATGTTTTGGATTGCACTACTTTTCATGTTTCTTAGTTTCAGTGAAGCAGCTCCTGGAGCTTCACTCATCACGTACTTACCAGGCTTTAATGGCTCTTTTCCATCAAAACACTACTCTGGGTAAGTTTGTTTCTTCAAGCTTTCGTGTTCTAGCTCAAATTCCCAAGGTTAATGATCATCATCATCATCTTCATCATTATCATATGGTCATGAGTTGTAGATATGTGAGCTTCGACGAGAAGAATCTTTTCTACTACTTTGTTGTATCAGAGAGGAATCCAACAAAAGATCCTGTTGTGTTGTGGCTGAATGGTGGACCTGGCTGTTCTAGTTTTGATGGATTCGTATATGAACACGGTAAACCAACAAAACAGGAGTACTTTTGATTCATCTTCTTGATATCTTTGAAACCTTGGAATTTTATTGATGATTTAGTCTAATATATAAATTCAGGACCATTCAATTTTCAAGAACAGGCAAAAGGAAGCCTACCCACATTGCAGATCAATCCATATAGCTGGTCCAAGGTCGAACAAGTCCTGTTCACTTCTTCAGATTCCAAGCTTTGTTCTTTATGTTTCTGTTCTGACTTGAATCATTAGTCTGAAGTGATTAGTATACATTGTCTTCTACTCATGTTCTTTGATCAACTGAAAAGGTTTCAAACATTATCTATCTGGACTCTCCTTGTGGGGTTGGTAATTCCTACTCCAAAAACCAGAGCAACTACAAAACTGATGACCTTCAAACTGCTTCTGATACGCATAGTTTCCTTCTTAAGGTAAGTAGTTTCAAGTAATTATTGAACATCTGATGATGAAAGCTCAATTTATATAAACAATTCTTTTTTTTTTCCCCCAACCCAGTGGTTTGAACTCTACCCAGAATTCCTGCGCAATCCATTTTACATATCTGGGGAATCATATGCTGGAATTTACGTTCCTACTCTTGCTTCTGAAGTGGTAAAAGGTATCGACTGAGCTCTAATACGTTAAGAAACTAATAAGGATGTATCTCTAATTTATCTTATGTTACAGGAATTAATTCAGGCCAAAACCCTCTTATTAACTTCAAGGTATGTGAAAAACTTCTCCAGAATATGGATTACCTGAAACTGTCCTGTACTAACTAATCTCCTGCATAATTCCTGAAGGGTTACATGGTGGGAAATGGGGTTACAGGCAGTGACTATGGAGGAATAAATGCTCTCATTCCCTTTGCACATGGGATGGCCCTTATTTCCAATGACATTTATGAGGTGGGAAGAAATTTCTATTATGAACACAGATTTTACGGCTTCAAGCTGTTCTTCAGGATTTGTTTAACATATCTGCAGGAAGTTTTGTCTACGTGTAAAGGAAACTACTCTGTAACCAGTAAAGACTGTGATAAGAGCCTCGATAAACTTGACAGAGTAAGATGCTGAAGATTTCTGTATTTCTCTCCTTATATTCTCATAATTTCCTTCAAAATTCCTGAAATTTCATCCACAGTCTCTAGATGGATTAAACGTATACAACATCCTGGAGTCCTGCTACCATGATCCATCATCCAAAAATGGTCTAGGAAACACAAGCTTGCCACTCAGCTTCCAAGAACTTGGGAAGACACAGAGGCCTCTCAAGGTTAGAAAGAGGATGTTTGGTCGGGCATGGCCACTTTGGAGGCTTGAAAGAAATGGAACTCTCCCTTCATGGCCTAAACTTGCATTGGCTGGCAAAGTACCCTGCGTTGTGAGTACACTAATCCAAGATTTTCCATTGGTTAACTGATAAATTTGCTTCTGCAGAATTTAACCAATCAAGCAAGGTTGATCAGTTTTTTCCGTTAACAGAATGATGAAATTGCAACCTCATGGTTGAATGATGATAATGTTAGAAAAGCAATTCATGCAGCTCCTGTAAGATTATTAAACTTCCTTTCAAACTTCTTGTGTTTATTATATCGAATCCAAGAATCATCATTTTGACTGTTTCTGCATAACAACAGAAATCCATAGCTGGTCCTTGGGACTTATGCTCAGACAGAATAGATTATGGCTATGGAGCTGGAAGTGTTCTTCCTTACCACAAAAACCTTACTACAAACGGATATCGAGCACTTATTTACAGGTAATTATTAGGCAAAAAGAACAAGAAGATTGAATCCATTTTAAGAATCTTTCCTTGTTCTTATCTGATACCATCATGAATTACTTGCTGCAGTGGAGACCATGATATGTGTGTGCCATACACTGGTTCAGAAGCTTGGACCAAGTCACTTGGGTACAAGGTATCAGATGAATGGAGGCCATGGTTTTCTGCAGATGATATTGCAGGGTAAAGTTTCCACTTCCTGAAAATTCCGTACTACTTAAATAACGGAATGACTAGAAGTCCGACAGTTAGTGGCCTTATTACCGGCCAGAAAGCTTTTTCCTTTAAGGGACTGACTAGATGACAGCAGCAACTCTTAACGCAGTTCCCTTTTTCTTCTGTCATAGGTACTTGGAAGGATATGACAATAACCTTACTTTTCTAACCATCAAGGTTTGAACTTTGAAGTTTGAACTAAAACCTTCACGCTTAATACAATCTTGTCTGAAATTCAGGGTTTTGCATAACTAGAGCTAGTGAAAGAAACAATTTTTATGGATGCAGGGTGCAGGGCACACAGTTCCTGAATACAAGCCAAGGGAATCACTGGATTTCTACAGCCGATGGTTGGAAGGAAAGTCAATATGATAGTTACATGAAGAGACTTAAAATTTCTACACGAAGAATAAACCATTCCATCATTTAGTGGATGCAATTGAAAGGATCTCACTGTATTGAGGTCCATTATATAGATTCAGATACTGTTATAACTTTACAACCACAGAACTTGAAGCATGGCAGTCAATTTTATTGTTCAGACTTAAAATTTTCCTCTGTTGAATCACTGTAAAATAATTTTTTTAGCAATATGATGTCTTCTGATAGAACTAGCAGAGCAGCATCCAAATCTGAATTCTCACTTTTCTTACATAAATATTATCATATTTACCGAGTTGAGTATAAGCTGCTTTTTATGCTCCAATCCAGAACCACAAGAGAACAGAAAAAGGAATTGTAAGAAGAAGCAATGTAACTGAGCTGATGCGTTATGACTAATTCGGAGCTTGCTCACTCGCTCACCCAATACAAGCAAAGAGAAAAGAATGAGGAAAAAGTCTTATAAATGCATGAACTGCACAGAGGGAAGAACACACATTCAGGAACTGCAATATGTCCATAAAGAATCATGTGATTGTCTGATTGAACAATGGCTACACGGTCACAACATTATTATCAACATGGATAAAGAAACAAATGATCACACATGGGAATATAGAGCAAAAAACGAACATACAGACCCAAGAGTTGGAGCTTACAAAAATTCCCAATTCTACCTACAATGGAGATAAAAAGGGAGAAAGAGAGGACAGCTTCCCAGACACAACATATTAGCCGGGACCACCTCTCCGGTCCACATTAAACATTCAATGGCCCCTACAAATCTTTTTCCCCTTCTGCAGAAAAAATAACCTTACAGAAACAAGGAATAATAATCATAAAACAAAAAGATTACCAGTTAATTAAGAAAATCAAAAGGCTACCAAAACCTTCCTCCTCCTTTCCTTCATCTCCGATTCTTTGCTGCTCCAGCAGCCTTCCTATCACCCTTCCCCGGCACAAACCTTGGCAGATTCAACAGGGTGTTTACGCGAGAGACACCTTCAAGAGCAGACCATTCCACTCCTGATTCTGCTAACAGCTCATCCTTCTCTGAGGATTCTTCTTCAGCATTTCCTTCTGAGAGGGGTTCTTTCCCAAAAGGCACCGTACAAGTATGGCTATGATTGGTTGGTGTGCATGTATCAGCTAGGTCCACTGAAGTAAGCTGCTGCTCTTTAGACTTGGCAATAGAAGCATTATATATATTATTGGAATCAAGAAAGAGGCAAACTACTGCACAATCATCAACTTTGGAGGTCGGATACTTGTACTTCCATGCTCGAACTGCTGATTCAACCAACGTTTTAGCAGCATAGGAACGTGCTGGGGCTGATGCCACTATATCTACCACCTCTTTGTTTGAGAGCACATCCCAAATCTGTTATAAGTAGAGCCACATTAGATCCTTAACAGTTTTGAAAGGTTTCTGTAAAAAGCACTCGTAAGTTAAATCTAACTAGCTCTTACCCCATCCGTAGCCAAGACTATAAATTCATCCTTCTCAGACAAGTGCCGAAATGATACATCAGGCACAGAAATAAGACCAAAATCCTTGAGGCAGAAATCTCCAAAAGCCCGGGCCATGGCAAGACCGGGTGAGTCATTGTTTGGCAGCCACACTCTTGCCACCTCAGGTTCATCTTGAAGTGCAAAAACACGCCCTTTACACTTCCGGATTCTTTCCGCTTCCGCTTTACAAGAAAATATATGAAGCAACTAAGTGTAGATATGAAGAACAACTAAAAGAAAGAATTCATAAAACAATCAACTAAATCTGATAAAAGGTTGCCGACACAACAAACATAGATGAATTATAGAAGCAAGCATAATCTAAATACAAAAAGTATGTAAATAACAGAAGGTCACCATCCATGGATAGATGACCTTCACCTTTAGAGCTCCAAACATTTTCCCAATATGCATCGTGTTCTTAATCAAATAGTCAGACTCAATGGGGAAACTAATATGTATAAGGGAAGAAAAGTAGCAAGCTACCTGGAAGGTTTGGCTTCAGATCCACAGTTAACTGTACTGCAACAAGAGAATCATCATTGTCCCTTGTACCGAGTATAGCTCTGGAGTCCCCAACATTTCCAACGACAAGATATTGGCCCTATACAATAAACTGTGGCATTAGGATCAAGACAGGTATATCACAAGACTTTGACAAAATAGCACACGAAAAATAAGCTAGCTGCTATATGTGTACGGACACCTGCTTGATCACAGTAACTGCTGTTGTCCCACTGCAAAAGCAATCGATACTTCTATGCATTCTCAGTTCCCTGTCCATGACTTTGAAAGCCTTAAGAAATGAATCGTTCAATTTCTGGAAAATCTCTGGGTGCTTTTCAGTTTCATCATGATCTACAGATGGCCTGGATTCTTCATCAGCAGATATAAAAGCAGTGTCCTCAGAATTCATGCTTCCTGTGGTATTAAGGCTGATCTCTCTAAGAACATCCTCACTCGTGGCAGGAACTTCCCACTGAGCACTCAATTTCAGGGGAAGAGAATCTCTCACTTTTTTGGCAACCATATGACCATAAGGACCATGACCATCAAAAACACCACAAAAGATCATACCTGTCCTTGAGCTGAAATTCTGGAAATTCACACTTCCACGAAGTCAGATATATATGATGCAAATATATAAATTTTCTCACGCTTGAAGAATTGAAATCCTATTACCTAATTCAAGTTTATTAATTATTGGTCCAGAATACCCAGGAGACAATGTTGCTTGTTGACAAAGGTAGTGAATAGAAACAGCAGATTAATATAAATATTTTAAGCTCCAAATCCAATAGTTGACATAATCAAACTATATATAAATAATTGAAAGAAGAAAAGAAGAGACTAACCTCCCAAACAATCATCGCATCTTGGTTGGTTCCTTTCTTGCCCTGTTGAGTAAACAGTGAAGCAACATCGCTGGAGCCATTTAGAAACAATCTACCCGGAATTCGATGCAGTGGTTCATCCCTTCTGTATTCAAATGAAGAATTCCGGGACCCAAGTTTCTTCTTGGAGTTCTTCCTCTTCCTGACACCAAAGCCAGGAGAGGAAGGCGAACCAGGCCGAGGGCTCCTGCTTTCTGCAGACAAGCAGGACCCCATTCTTAGGGCCCTGATAATATCCAATATGCAATCCAGACCAGCCACACAATTGCACCCACCACTGTTTTCTGGTGACGAATCCGTCAGAACTGATTGGCTATGATCCCCTAAAATTTTATGCAATTCACAAACAATACTAACCTTAGTCAACCAAGTTCACTCTCCAATCAATCAAGCGATAATCTTAAGCAAATATCAACAAATTCTTAAAGCAAATTGCAAAGTACCCGTCGGAAAGATCCTCCCTTCAGCCCCACCTTGAGCTTCCAACTCCTGATTTTCGAAAAATTCCGATGATGATGCCAGAAGTAGAATTTGCAAGAGCTTCCTGCTGAAAAGTTACTTTCTCCTTAATTTTTAAATGACCTTTTTCTGGCGTTGAAGTTGAAGCAACAAATATAGAATGGATAAGATTCTTCACTCCTTTCTTGTCATTTTATATTCATGAATAAAGTTGTAAACAGAAAAGGTATGCGTATCATAAAGAGATAGATCTACGAAACAAAGATCTATCGACACGGAAACTACTTTCCCAACTTTATCGTGCAATAACTCCACCAGAAAAGAGAGCCCTTTTCCGTACCCAACATCCAAAGTCACTCGACAACAATCTTTAACTCACCAAACCCAATACCCAAAAGTGCAACCAACATAAGTTCCAATCTTTAAGCTCCCACAGTACCCAAAGCAACAGTGTTTGATCAGATCAAGCCTCGGTAGATCGAGATTGAATAAAACCACGAAATTGACACAAATTATCAATCTAAATCAGAATCCAGCGGAGAGGAGAGGATACCCTGAAGAGGAAGAGAGTAGAACAACAGGCTAACACAAAAATTCTATTAAAAAAAACAGGGAAGGAGAGTGAATCCTGAAATTGAGAACCCGAAACAGAGTGGTGAGCTCGTAAAAAAGGAAAATTAAAGAAGAATAGCAACCAACCACTAATCCAAACACGCCCACCACAAGAGAAAATGAGAACAAAGCTATTGCTTGAAAATCGCTCTCCTCTACAGAGAAAGAGAGAGAGCGAGAGAGAGAGAGAGAGATTTCCGACACTTTTCACGACTTACAGGTACGTGAACCTCAAGAGACCGTTAATTTCCCCTCCAACAATTTCTTTTATATATATTTTTTTTTTGGATAAACTAAATAATCATATCCTTTAATTGAATATAATTAATTGTTTTTAGATAAATATTTCCAGTAAATTATCAGCCATATATCACAAATTATTATTTATTACACTCATATACGTGTGGTGCTAATTATCACTATAAATTAGCGTTATATGGTTTAAAATTTATTAAATTAGCAAAATAAAAAATTTAAAATTTAGTTGATATAGTTCATAAAAATAAATTATTAATTAATAAAAATTAATCAATTAATTAATAAAATGATCGGTATTTTACATCAAGAGTTATTAAAGTAACAAAAAGTTAAAATTTGAACATAAAAATTAAAGGGTTCAAGATTTTTACAGTTTAATCAGTTAAACCAGATCAATTAGAGTGGAAATAACAATTTTATTAGATATTTTTATCAAATAAAATTAGCGTTATATGATTTAAAAACTGTTAAATAGATAAGACAAAAAGTTTAAGATTTAACTGATGTTAGATCATAAAATACATTATTAATTAATAAAAATTGATCGATTAATTAATAAAATGATCGGTTTCTTACAACAAAAGTTTATTAAAGTAACTCAAATCGAAAAGTTAAATTTTGAACATAAAAGTTAAACGATTCAAGATTTTTACAGTTGAATCAGTCAAATCGGTCTAATTAGAGTGGAAATAGCAATTTTATTAGATATTTTTAGTTATTCCCTTCAATTTTTATATATATTTATGATTCTAATTTTCTTCATTTTTTAAATTATGTATAAAAGCTTACTTGCATGATTTTTTTAAATACCAAACTAATATTTTATTGGAAACCTTATGCATAAATAGGAAAAACCAATTACCAAATTCTATGCTAATGATAAGTTATAAAGAGCCCCAATCTATTATTAAAAATAAAGAAAATGTTTACTGAATTATTTGCTTATTTATTTTTTAAAGTTATCTACTTTTTATATTTCTCTTAAATTTAAATACACACCTTTTTAAATATTTGTTAGTAACTTATTCAATACCAATTAAAACAACATTTTATGAAACAATATATCATCACACTATATATAATAAATATTATTTTTATACACATATTAAATAAATTATCAAATGCACAATAATATATAAATCATTAGATAGATTTAATATAGTATTATTTTAAATTATTAAAATAAAAATATATAATTCATACCCAAATTTTACTAATTAGTAAATACATTAAAAATAAAATTTGGGTCTGATTTTTGTTTTTAGAGGCAAGCGATAAATTCCTATTTTTGGAACGTAATTCTCTATCCCTTCTATTTTGTATCAACCCTACTTTTCTTTATCTCAACCATATATTTATGTGAACACGTAATATACAGGATGTGAGGGGTGGGCCTATTCCCACACCACTTTTCTGTATTCTTTTCTCTTCTTGCAAGTAATTGTCAGTATTCAGACATGGTGATTACTGGATGGGAAAAGACAAAGATGAATGTATGATTTTGGAGTTGAATGTTAAAATTGGGTTGGCTGCCAATTGTTTTGGACCATTGACCTAATTCATTGCCTAATCTTTGATTTGACATTAATCCGAATGTAATGCTAAGTCCAAGATTGGTATCATTTCTTCCCCTTTTTCCTCAAATCAAAACTTTTCTTAAATGTTTGGTGAACTTAACCAATCAAAAATTAAAAAAAAAAGAAAATAATTATTTTTTATAAAATTATATAATTTATTTCTGAATCTTAAATATCTTATTAGAATTACTATTGAGTTCATTATTGTTAACAACTTAATTGACAATTTGCAATGTTAAATAATGGAAAAGTTGCATGTGATACATCATGAGGGTGCTTATTTTAATCTTTAGTTGTTCTCGGTCTGTCATTATCAGATGGAACTCTATGGCTCCTCGTTTTCGAGTTTGTAACATTTTTGGTAATGGTAATAACGTGCACAAGTGGTCATACTTATGTCTCAGTCCCTCTTTATAGTTCCACAGAATTCAACCATCTGGTGTCTCCTCACAGATGGAAGCTCCACGTCACTCTTGCCTTGTGGGGTCTCTAAACCAAGATGGTCCTACAATGGAGTCTAGGCAGGTTAGTCCTGATTGGTCTTTTCAGGATTTCAGGAGTTGGCAGAACCTGAGAAGTTTGAGTGCTGATAGAAGACTACTTCCTGGTTTTGTTTTGGTTCTGCCTCACAAATTCCAAAACTTCCAGGAAAGTTTCACATCAGGAGCGGGAACTCGTGATTTTTCAGGTAAAGTTGGTGTGCATAATCCTGAACTTCTTGGTTTTTTGACCAACTTGAGAAACAGAAAAAAAAATAAATAACAATCTTCTGATCCTTCTCCTTCACTAAAATTCATTAAGAAAGGTTTTAGATATGCTAAAGAATCACATAATCAACAATTTCAGATAAACCAGTAACTGGATAATCATTGCATGCCCTGACAAATGTATCAGGAAGCAACGTGACGAGGAAACTAGTAAAAGTGACAAACAAGCACTCATAAGATCTGAAGCAACAGCTGATTAAGACATGGATAAGGATAACGGGTCTTATCTATCTGGGAAGTTACAAAAACTAAAACGGTTTTTCCTTTTCTGTTCCTTCTCTGCTTAATTCTCTGTATCATATGCATATCAAGAAGGCGTCTTGTTGCCTTTTTTTAGTTGGTACTTGTTGCAACATAAGATGGAACTTTTAACATTTTCAGGAGTTTCAGGATTCCCTGGTAACTATCTTGTTGGCTCTGTTTCATTACCAGGAATTCTAGCTAAAAGACACAGATTGTAAGTTTCATCATCTGAAAACTAGTGTAATGCGCTGGTAAATTAGGAAAACTGATACGCAAGAGATAATGATTCCAATAAAATAGGAAGATGTTATCCTATATTCAGGATAAGATAAATCAGCACCTAAGTAGTTAAGATATTGTAGACTAGTAAAGATAAAGTAGTTAGGATACTAACCATATTTTAGTTAGGACACTGATTCTACACTAGCTGTATTTTTTCAATTTAAGATGCATCAGTCAAAGAACAAAATTTCAGAACTTTAGTTCTCGTTTT
>JAOQMP010000044.1:17427-46624 GCA_027563575.1 Erythroxylum pedicellare | reverse complement strand
GAAAGTTTATGGTTTCAAAAGGTAGTGATTTTTATATTGATGTATGATTATTATGATGCCATGTGAAGTATTGTAGTAATTTTTCATAGCTCACCCTTATCGTAGGATATGTATCAGAATGACCTACGGGCGTCCCGGTGTATACCCTGCAGTAAGGGGGCGCTACAGTCTGCTTTCTGATTCGTCTATCTTTTGTTTCATCTGCTCTTTGGCTTTGTCGGCCCTTTTTGCTTCGTCTACTTTGTTTCGTCTACTTTTCGCTTCGTCTGCTTTCTGATTTGTCTGTCTTTTGTTTCGTCTGCTTTTTAGCTTCGTCTACCCTTTTTTCTTCGTCTACCTTCTTGTTTCATCTGCTTTCTGCTTTGTCTGCTTTTTGCTTCGTCTGCCTTCTTATTTCGTCTGCTTTTTGCTTCGTTTGCTTTATACCTATATGACCTAAACTTCTCCTTCTGTACATTAGTCGTCTGACGCTATCGTTTGGTCCGTTTTTGACCCTCCAGACGATAGAATCTATCTTCAAGGCCTTCATAAAAGTTGCAAATCTTGAAGTTCTCTTTCGAACCCTCCTATAATGATCTTGATCTGAAATCCCTAGAGCAAGTCACGTCTTTTTTCCCGAGATAGGTGCAATATGATTGAGGTCAAAATCCTGGTTGATTCTTTCATCCATAACTTCATTATCCGACCTCCAAATGAGGTGAATCCTATGTCTAGATAAACTAAAGACATAGAGCTATCAAAAAATCTGGAGGAATAGAATTTTTTTTTACCCAGCCTCTAAGATGCTCAATATTTGGATGAAAGTTGAGCATAGAATGTTTGCTTCAGTATAAGAAAGATTTAGAAGATAAGGCCCGATACCACGGTATCAGAGAATGAGGATGAACCGAGAATGAATAATGAGGGTTAAATGGAAATAACTATGCATGGTATCAAGCACAAGTACACGCTTTATAATAAGGAATGTTGGGCTCCAGAATCGGTGCCCAACAGCTATGGTATCAACGCAAGAAGAGGAATCGATATTGGTTAAGGAGACTTCGAGGGAATAAGTTCAGTGATTATGTTATGATTTCGCAAGAGTTGGGTTTCAGAAACAGGATCCAACAAATGTGCAGTTCGTCATGTTCATAGATGTACCCAAGCTATTATGATGTGCTTATATACTTATGAAGTGTTAACAAGTTTGATGCATACATGATTTATAATTACTCATGAATTGTTTGATAAATTGAGAATTTTGAAAAATAAATGTTTGGTGATTTTCGTGCGAAATTTACTATAGTTTCCAAAATGTATAATGGCAATAAGTTTTGAAAATAGTTTTTGCTTGTTTCTCGATTATAAATCTGTTACCCACGCGTTTTAAGCTCACCCTCATTCTCCCCTTATTCAAGTGATGAACAAGAGATCGAGTGATCAATAGCATAAAGGCATTTGGCAACTACAAGATAGTTAGCTTTTATACTAAATTAGTTGGTTTTTGAGTAGCTTTAGCAACATATCAAACATGAGCATCCATGTGTATTTCATATTAAGCGAATGATGTCATGTTGATATGTGATTAAAGTTTTGTAAAACTCTTTACTTTTGAGGTTAATGAAATATAAGTTTGTGCAGGGATGAGGTTGAGTTGAAATTAGGTATAATTAAGGAAGTTATCGTTTTGAGATTGATCATTTTGGTTACGAATTGTTGTAAAATATAAGTGAGATGCGATATGGAAAAAAATAAAGGTAGGAAATTGTGATAATGAGAATTAGTTGTAAGTAATGGATCGAATGAGTAGAGAGTAGAGAGTATGATGAAATAATGTTGGTAGTTGAATTTCCATGAAATGATTTTTGCATTAGAGGAGGTGAATTTGGGAAAAGTTAGAGTGAAGGTTAGGTTAGGATAGATGGAGAAACCTAGGGAAGGCTCTTGAGTGATTCCCGAAAGGTATTATCATGATAAATTAGGCATTTTCGCGGCAGTGAAGATATGAGGTTCGCCGCAGCATATTTATCCTGAGAGGAGCAGGAGGTAAAATTTTGGACCTTCACCGCCACAAACTTTCCCCAAAGGGTCTTCACAGGAGTTCTCATCCGTTCGCTGCGGCAAACCCACCCACCAGGACTCAAGGATCCAATATTTATGGTAACAAAGGATTAAGGAGATTTCATTGGAATACACACACATTTTATGACTCCAAAGTTGGGCTCTGAAAACAGGTCCAACATATGTCTTGCACAAATATGGTGACTTACATGAGGTAAAATGTCCTCAACGGCCCTAACTAATCCCTTTAACAAATACAAAAGATATCATATCATATTTCATATAATCCTTCAATCCCAAATATGTTTACAGACCTTCTACATATTAGATATAACTATAATTCCTTAACCATTTTATAATTCCAAATCAGATGATAACAAATTCATGAACCAAATCCACGAATATGTGATTTCCACCTTTACAATTGCCCAAGCCAATGGAAACATTCCTCCATCATCATCCTTACCAACTACACTTAACAATTGCCTTTGAAATTCTATCTTTAGGAAGCATCCATCAATCCACAAAAAATAGCCTTAAATGCTTCCATTGTCTTTTCATGGCATAAAAACAAATATACAATCTTTTGAACTATAAGCAAATATAAAGAAGTATTAATATACTACATAACAAAACATAATTAAGTACAACATAAAATTTATAAGATAACATACCTGTAGCAATGAGCTCTCTTGATTTCTTGAAATTATAACTCAACTGTTGACCTAGGATTGCTTACCTTCAACTCGTGTACATATCATTGCAACTTTGCATATTCAACAATAGAAGTTGTTGCTCTCTCTTTCCTCAATCTCTTCTTTGCTCTTCTACAAATGCTTGAATTTACAAAAAAATTAAGCTTCTCTATACATTCTTCCACCATTTTCTTCATTGTTATACTAGGCTTCTCCAAAATTTTATCCTTGAAGTTCTTATAAGGAGTTATTCTTCTTGGATAATGCATCACCTCTTCAAAATGAGGGACAAATTGCATAATGAATTTGAGCTCAAGATAAGGAATGGTGAAGATATATGGTTATAATTTGATATTTGAGATGATCTTGAACCTCTGTATCAATTACTAAACTTCCAAGGCTTTGACTTTTGTTTCCAGAGAGAGCAGAAGTTTAAAGTAGTAATTAATGGGAACGAGTGATCATGTGATTGAAGAGGTTACACCTCTTTTATAAGTAATATTCTTTCCTACAACCCTAACTCTCTCATAACTAATATATTCGTCTAAAGCGAAACTCATCGGGGATATTTACTAACAATTACTATAAATATCTTCTTAGATTTCATGGCCCTTAAGTCAAATGGTCATGGTTTGTTTAGTTCAAGGAAAGTATCTCGAAGATCTCATTCATTATCTAAATATCACTGAAATCCTCTCACAAGGGTTCGTTTATCTCAAATCCTCTCTGTAAACTTTGTAACTTGATACCTGAATCCATTAACCATATCGTCTTTAAATTCTTATATACTATTACTCTTTAGTTAAGCTTTTAGCCAGCTTATAATCATTTCTATCAATAAACAAGATGGGAAAGGATTATTCAATGGAAAATCATCCTCATCAAGTCTCTGTAGATAATCATTCATTTTTAAATATTACTTCTAGTTGTAACATTTATTCAACATGGAGGAAAAGCAAAGTATTTTTTAAAGCTAGCAATAAAAAACTCATGTCAACAATCAAAGGAACTTGTTTTAGATATATAAGGAACTTGGAAGGTTTATGTTGTATGTTGAATATATAAGGAACTTAGAATGTTTTGAAGTTTTATGATATGCCTCCTTGCTTTTGGTTTTAGTTTCCTAATTCGTATCAGTTGTAGCATATATGTTTATTGCTCTTTCTCCTTAAGTTATAGATTGTTAGTTACAAAGCTAGTTAATTAATTGTTTTTTATCCTTCTCTAGTGGAAAGAGCATGTGCAAACCGTAAAATATCCAAAACACAATAACAAACATTATGGGACCACAATAGGGACCAAAAAGCAACCAAACAAACATTCGAGATCACATCCAACAATAAACTAACGACAGCAACCATTGTCTAACACACACCAACATGTGTAGCCCAGAAGAAGGAAGCACCCCAAACACATAAAAATACCTAACAATCAGTAATAATCAAATCTAACATACCTCAGTTAACTCAACACGCTTTGACCACTACGTTGTGCGAATGGCACTTTCATTCTCCAACTTCACGGCCAGTGACCATTAACTATAAAGAACGATGGTTGATCATTAGAAGCTTGCTAAAGAAACAATGACACGATTCCAAAACACTGTTTTATTCATATGTTTCATTAATTATTAAATTTGTGTTAACTTAATCTTTGTTAAATTAATAATAATTGACATGATTAAATTTTGTTAGGATAACAAAATAATCGGTAATCTAATCCCTATGATCAACATTTGTTCTTTAACATAAACGGTGGGTCCCACTTTTAATAATAAAATAAAATATTAATTAAATTAAATTAAAATTTGAGTCCATTTGACATATCATATTAATGCGGTGAAAGAGGTCTCACTCATTTGAATAAAATAATATTTCTTAATTGCTAACTTAGCACTTAGCATAATGGTTTGAATTTTTTCATTTATATGAGATTAAACTTTAATGTTTTTCCAAATATTAGAGTTAAAATTGTTTACTTTGAAATGTTAGAGTTAGTTTTTTTTTAATAAATAATCATCTTAATTAGTTAATAATTAAATACCTACACAGTTGCATCGACACGTTGCCAAATTAAAGTTGGAACACGCGCATGTGAAAATGTCGACATTCACTCTCTGCTCTCTCTCCCCACCCCATATATATATACATATATTCACAATGTTCTGTTTCTTGGTCACTCTGTCTTCTCTCTGTTTCCCCTTTTTTTTCTTTATTTCCCAGTTTCTTTTCCCTTCTCACGGTACCACGATCTTGAAAGGGTCGTTCCATTTTGTTAAGATTTGAGTGAAAAATGTCTTAAATACCAGGTTTTGACCTCAAGGCCTCAACTTTAAATAAAATCATCGATTGCTTGCGGTTTCTGCTTTGTTACTTTTTTTTTAATCTTTATTTTTCTCCAAAGTCAAATGATATTTTGGAATCTTGAATTCTGTTGCTTCCTTTGGATTGAGGGGTTCTTAATTTGACTATTAAGAGTTGAATGCTGCAAATTTTGTACATGGGCATATGAAGCATGTATAGGGCACCGATGTTTGCTTCGTTTATGTGGGAAGGTTTTCTTTTTATTTGTCATATAAAGCAATGTGAGATTCGATGAAGTTGGATATGGAAGATATATTCATCATTTTGTAGTACTTGGTTGTTTTATCAAAAGGAGCTTCAAGCCTGTGTTCTTAGCAGCAATTATTTGTCTTGTTTTAGCCATTGGATGAATTGGCTAACTGATATGGTTCATTTTCTTTGACAGATTTGATCTTCACTTGCTTGTTACTTCGGACTTTCATTATTTTTGAGGTCAAGATCCCACATTGTGCGTACGTTTTTATTTATTTCAGAAAAAGGGGTATGCTTTTCTACTTGTATATTTTGCGTCTTGATTTTAAAATATTTTGAGTTAGTGGATTTCGTTTACGATTTGCTTTGTTTTTTCCCCCCTTCTGTTCTAGTCCTGTGAAATTAAAAGCACATCCTTTAATGCTCTACTGGCAGGTTCTTTTTTCTTGTACCTTTAATATAAAATGTCTTCTCCAAGCAAGAGGAGGGAGATGGACGTCATGAAGCTGTAAGTTCTATTCGTTATTAGTATATGCATTTTGGATTACCCACTTCATTCAGTTGAAATAATTGAAATGGAAGATTCGTATTTAGACCTTGTTAGATATACGTTATACTAAGTTTCATGTTTATGGGAGAAGGTAGAAATTCAGCGTTTTGGACGGAAGTATGATCCGTGAAATGCACTAGTAGTGTCAGAAAGAATGATAAGAGTTCAAAACTATCAAGAGCACAGGCGCATTGTTATTAAGGAGCTCAAGTTGTATAAAAACTATTCTGTGGTTTGCTGCTTGTGGTTTGGACTTGTTATTTGCAGTTCTTGGCTTGTTCAGTTGTCACAACTGGCGACTGCCCTGTGCGTGGATCATGTGGTTCCTGTTATCCTTTTGTCGTCAATTCTGATGCTTTGCAATGGATTCCTGATTTATCTCCTTGTTTCTTTTCGTCATAAGGGCTTCGTCCTTTTATATCCAGTAAACGAGTGTTATTTTGCAGAATAACCTTGTTTACGAAGATCTGCAACTGCTTTCTTGCTCAAGTTATTGAAAACAATTCTCTTTTCGGTTGATTCTGAGCTGTCATATTCATGTTTCCAGGATGATGAGCGATTACAATGTGGAGACAATAAACGATGGATTGAATGAATTTAATGTGGAATTTAATGGTCCTAAAGGAAGTATGTATCTTCAGACGTGGTGCAATTTCCTTCTTGTTTGACATCTATCTTACTAGTTGTTTCCTTTCTTTGGTGAACTTGGTTTGTATATGGTGCTCTCCATTTGTGCTTTCTCCTTCCATGTCTCTCTTTGCTTGTTTGTGTGTGCATGGTTGAAACTAATATATGAACCATCAAATATTGTAAATGCTTGGGATTACATTTATAAAAACTTTTGTCTAAAAGTGGGTTGCATGAAAGAATCTCTTTTGGTATTTGGTTAATATTTCAGGATCATAATTATGGAAAAGAAACCTCTCAGAATCATGGTTTTGGAGAAGGATCTTTTGCATACGTTTATCAGATCATGATCTAAAGAAAGCGATTGTAAAACAAATACTAATTTTTTATCTTTTTTGCTCTTGACAAGATTCTTGAGGTTGTTTGTTTCCTTTTTTTTTTTTGATTTTCTGTTTTTGTTTTCAATTTCAACTAAAAAAACTTGCTTGTTTGACTTTTTAATTTCTATTTTTGGTTTTGGCTTCTTCCAGTTTCATAACTTATGAAATAAATATTTTATAAGAGATTAAATAAATTTATATAATTTTTATTTTAAAAAATAATTTATCTTTAAATTTTATATAATATGTAATTATTATCAGTAATAAAAATATAATTACATTGACATTAATGATTAAAGAGGTTTTTGTTTTTATTTAAAAAACAGAAACTAAAAACAGTAAAAGAAAACTAGAGACTACAACAGAAAACCCAAAGTGAAACTAAACAGTATAAATAGAATTGAAGCTAAACGGTCCTAGTATATTCAATATTGTTTTAGGGTTTAGAATGGTATTTTGTCCTTTTTAGCTGTTATATATCCATTGTTACAACAGTTTGCTGAAGACTATAGACTTGATTCCAGTTGATTTTACAGCATTTTTTCTGAAGAATTTCCAAACAGTTATTCTTTTTTCATGTGAAAGCTTATGAAATTTTACATTAACTTCTTTATTTTTTGACTTATATGATTGTGACTCTCCAAGGTCTCTACGAAGGTGGAGTTTGGAAAATCCATGTTGAACTTCCTGATGCTTATCCATACAAATCTCCTTCTATTGGATTTGTGAACAAGATATTCCACCCAAATGTTGATGAACTGTAAGCTAAAATCAGACTTCTTTTTCCTATGAAGCTTTTAATTGGTTGTGTGCATTGATTCAGTTGGTGACATTAGAGATGGGTAAGTCAAATTTAGGGGTTGAAATTCTAGCAGGCCCAGGGTCTGATTCTCTGAAAGCATTTACGTTAAGTTCAAATTATGACATAGTTACATTTCAATAATTGCCTTCAAATGTCATTTTTGTATTGATACACCTAACTTTATCCTTGTTATATGTTAATGGCAGTTCTGGTTCTGTATGCTTGGATGTTATCAACCAGTCATGGAGTCCAATGTTTGGTAAATGATTAGCCATTGCATGTTTAATAAGTACTTAATGTCATTTACTCAAATGGAATATCATTTACATATGCATTTTTTCCGCCATTGTCCTTTTCCCTTTTAGCTTTCTTTCCAGGATTTCTTACCCGTGAACGATCATTGCCATTGCTGCAGATCTTCTAAATGTTTTTGAAGTTTTCCTGCCACAGCTATTACTTTATCCAAATCCTTCAGATCCTCTCAATGGTGATGCTGCATCATTGATGATGAAGGATAGAGAAAAGTATGATCAAAAAGTGAAAGGTGACAGTTATTCAGCGTTCTTTTATCATCATTAAATGCATATTTATGTTGTTAACAGTAGTAGTATGATAGTGATTGATATGAATTATTCTAGAAACACAATTCAATAAGTTCTGGCACTCGAATCATTGTTTATATAACGTATGTGCACGTCTGGGAACGAGAAGATATTTAGAAGCAAAATGATTAATTAGTTTCTGGCTATGAACAGAAAGCACTAAGAAAAATGAAAAGTTTATGCACCATAGTGAATGACAACGGTTCATGTTCTGATCCTCCTGAAAAGGGTCAACGTACATGGATTCAGAGTGTGCGTGGTCGTTATCCTGACAGAACATGAACTGTGTCATTCATTATGGTGCATAAACGTTAGTTTTGAAACTCTGAACCTACTAATCTCAGGCTTAGATGAGCTTTATGCTTCCCATAGAAAATGTCCCATGATCTGGAATCATATAACTTTTTCATTCCTTGACACTTTTTCCCTGAGACTACTTTTCATTGTAACATATGAAAGACAGAATGCTTTATCGTTTTTATACATGGGTTGCTCAAAAAGTCACTTGTTGCTAAAGACCGATGGATATAATCTGATTTTGATTTTGTGATCATGAACAGAATATTGTGAACGTTATGCTAAAAGGGAGAATATTACAAATTCCACGACAGAAGAGAGGAGTGATGAGGAGGATGTCACAGAGGAAGAAAGCGAATCAAGTGACGATGACATTGCCGGACATGTGGACCCATGATGCCCTTCTGGGGCTGTAGCAGCCCCATAGAGAACCACATAATTGGTGGCAACAAACGTGTGTTGCATTTCACCTCCTTTGATGGTTAAGTTACACAGCTCCCTTTAATATGCTTGTATAATCTTAAGTTACATAGGCTGTTGAGTGCAGTGTAGTCGAGACAGTAGGTATTGTCAAGTGATACATTTTGATATGGAAGTACAAAGTCTCATTGATAATGTGAACAGAGGATAGATAATGTAATCGGATGTGAACAATTGTTGTAACGAATGTGATTGCAATTGGCAACTAATATGTCTGCTTGCGATGCCTGGCGTCAGTTTTTGTGCAACTTTGCTTCTGCAGCCTGGCCGACTACAGTGGATCATGCCAAGCACACTTTTCACCAATTACTGTACTAAAATATAACGGAAATTGGGAAGTCAGACGCAAATATGTTACTACATAGAGCTAAAAGGAATAGTTGCCGCATTGTTCTGCCAGATAAGCAAAAGAGCTGGTTCCAATTGATATGAACAAATGTAGCCCGTTTGCAGTGAAGGGATTTTATTGACAAAACCCTTTCTCCTCATCTGGTTCAAATTCTGGTTAAAGGCAAAATCCTTGTCTTTTCGACAAATGCCAATCGTGCCAAAAATGAATGTGCAATTGTACTGATTCAGTTTATAGTCCTTAACTATTCTGCTAAAAGGAATTAATGACGGAAAGTTAAGGAAACATGAAAACAGCCCTTGATTGCAGTTGGATTCTTGTATTCAGATCTAGATTTACCAAACAAACTAAAACGGATTAGAGATTTAGGACAAAAAAGGATTTGGCCCATCTTTTGGCCTGTAAAACATGTATGGTTTAACGTGGCTTCTGTTTTTTTAACAAGAACATTGCACTATTTCTGGCGTTGTTGCAGGATATAGCCTGTCTTGACGGCTAATCCTAGGCATTGTATCCCATTAAATAACAGTATAACAGGTTTTTTGTCCAAAGAAAATGCGAGCAAATCCTGCAATTGTCCTACAGAATTATAGCGTTAATAATTCATATATTTCTGTTGGTATAATGACCCACCCAAAGCAGATACGTCAATAATTAACTGATACTGTAACTATTAGCAATCTCAGATCGGTAAGAGCCAACAGTAAGTCTAAAGTTGAAATCATTGCTAGGTCAAAATGCCGGCTCTGGGAGCCTGGCATTTTGTCTTTATTCACAAACTTATCGCAAATGCATTCAGGTCCTTATAACGTCTCTCAGTATTCAGCCAATTGGCACTGAGAACTGCTTGAAGCAATAATATTGAAACTTCGTAAACTTCTCCTTGTTTCACCAGAACATCTCCAAGTCAGTCATCTCCAGGTAAAAAATGGGAATGGTAATATGGTGCCTTGTATTTTTCTCTTGAACGACTTCACAAAACTCCGGCTTTGGTTTGTTCAGCAAAAATGGATCGAGCTCCCATTCGGGTGCTTCTCATTTTGATCTTTCTGATCTTTCCAATGGCAAATTCAGAAGCAGAAAACGTGAAGCAGGCATTACTCAAGTTCATGGAGATACTTGCAGCGGGTAATCCACCAACTGATCCCAGTTGGGGTTGGAACAATGCTTCAGACCCATGTAATGGACCTAGTAATGGAACATGGAAGGGTCTTACATGCAAGTCACAACGTGTTTCTAAGCTAGTTCTTGAAGGGTTAAATTTTATTGGAAAAGTTGATTCCAGTTCTCTATGCACCTCCAGTTCTCTTGCTGTTTTGAGCCTGAAAGGGAACAAAATAATTGGAATGTTATCGGAAGATATAGGAAACTGCAGAAGTTTAACCCACTTGTACTTAAATGGGAACCAGTTGTCAGGTGGCATTCCTGTTTCTCTGTCAAGGTTGGTTAACCTGAAAACACTTGACATGTCCAACAATGAGTTCTCTGGTGAGATTCCTGATCTGTTCAGGATATCTGGCCTTTTGGTGTTCCTTGTCCAAAACAATCAGCTTAATGGTTCAATACCACATTTGGATTTCTCTAATCTTAAGGAATTCAATGTCTCAAACAACAATTTGAGCGGTCCAGTCCCTGATGTCAAAGGCAGGTTTCCTGCTGACAGCTTTGTTGGTAATGTTGAGTTATGTGGAGCACCTTTACCAAATGCATGCCCACCATCAGCGCCGGCACTAGCCACACCGCCAGCATTAGCCCCACCGCCAAATTTACCACCAAAAGAGGAAGGAAAGCGTTCAACGAAGCATCCATTTCTTGTCTACCTGGGCTATATAATTGTTCTAGCAATTGTGTTAATCCTGGTTGCTTTAAAGTTGGTTAGTAAAAGCAGGCAAAGAGAAAGAAATATCGATGCTGCAAAAAAGACAACATCAGCAGAGAATGGTAGCAAATCTAGTGAGGTTTTAACCGAGTCTAAGACTCGTAGCAGAAGATCAGAGTATTCAATTACATCTCCTGAAAGTGGAAGCACTTCTACATCACTTGTAGTTCTTTCAAATCCTGTGGTGAAGGATTTGAAATTTGAGGACTTGCTTCGAGCATCGGCCGAGTTGCTTGGTAGAGGAAAGCTTGGAAGCCTCTATAAGGTCAGACTCGACAATGGGGTGATCTTGGTAGTGAAGAGGATCAAAGATTGGGGTATTTCAGCGGAAGACTTCATGCGTAGAATGCGGAGGATAGACAGTGTGAAGCATACAAGAGTGTTACCGGTTGTTGCATTCTACTGCTCCAACGAAGAGAAGCTACTGGTGTACGAATACCAGCGAAATGGCAGTCTCTTCAATCTGCTTCACGGTAAGACATTCCAATTTTCAACTGTTGACATGGGCAATTTCTTCTGCTGTTGTATACCTCAGACATAGTCATGCTTTACCAATAACCAAGAGCATAAATGGCAAATGTTTTTCACATTTTGGCACTTGGCAACGGTGTAGACAAGTCAAGTAGATATTCTAACCAAGCATAAAACCAGGAAATTGTTCCAAAAAATATTAACTCCTCACTCCTTTTGGGGCTTAATCCAACGAAATATTTTCCTGTTGTTTACTTGAAGGATCTGAAAGTGGGCAACTATTCGACTGGGCCAGCAGACTGAGCGTTGCTCTGAACATTGCCGAGGCGTTGGCGTCCATGCACAAGGAGCTTCGTGATGATGGAATTGCTCATGGGAACCTCAAATCAACAAACGTTTTGTTCAATGATAGCATGGAACCATCCATAAGCGAATATGGTCTCATGATATATGCAAGGGAAGATCAATCTGACAATTTCAAGCAAAATGTCCTGAATGGAGACAGTGCATATAGCACCTTCAAGCTTGATGTATACAGCTTTGGGGTGATTCTTCTGGAGCTTCTGACAGGGAAGCTAATGCAAAACAATGGCTTTGATTTGGGGAGGTGGGTACATTCAGTAGTTAGAGAGGAATGGACAGTGGAAGTATTTGACCGGACCTTAATCTCAAAAGGTGCAAGTGAAGAAAGAATGGTGAACTTACTACAGGTGGCGTTGCAATGCATAAATCCGTCACCAAATGAAAGGCCATCAATAAGTCAAGTTGCAGCAATGATAAACACTATAAAGGTTGATGAAGACAGGTCCATGAGCTCAGAAGCATGATTTGCAAGCAGTAGGAATGAGAAAGCATGAGGTTTTGTTAAGAGCATTTTCTTGAAACATGTTTTTTTTTTTTTGTTGCCCACGAGGTGTTCCTAGGAGGTCCCAATTATAGAAAGGTACTTTTAAGTTATCCACACTCAAACTAATTCTCACTCGAGCTAAGTAAGTCCCTTACAGGAAGCAAAGCTCCAGCCCCAAGCTTTTAAACGGCTGCATATATGAGAGCGGTTTAAACTTGCAACCTCATTTAAACAAAAAGAGTCCCTTATCAATTAACCTATGCCCTGAGTTAACATGGGGTTATTTTTAAAGATAGTAAATGGAAGACAAGGATATTGGTTTTTTATTCTTTGCCTCAAAACGTTGTAATCTGTTCTTCAATATGAGTTGAGGTTCTTCCATTCATTCTTAATTATAATAACAAAGGAAGCTTTAATTGATAAAGTGGGCTCTTCGTTAAGAGACGAGAGAATAATCAATTTTCAAAATTTTAATTTTCAAGTCTAATGAACATTGGAGTTTTTGAAAATTGCATCATAAGTAAAATATTAAGTGGATCGAAGTTGACCACTCAAATATGATAATTCTAATTTTGTTATTGTGAAAATTAAGAAGTAGAATGGTCTTCAATGACATTGTCTTGGAAAAATTACAACTATGAACTTTCGACATCTAACAAAATTAAGGATGTAATTGTACAAAGAATTAGAAGAATAGCAAATTGCATTGGACCAAATAGCATAAAAGTCCAAGAAAGCTTAATTGATTATTAATATTAGTAACCAGTTAGTCCTATGTAATTTAGATTTGACAGTGAAACATCAAGGAGGTGTTGAGGAGACTTCATTCGGCAATTTGGGCGCTTCTGGTTGTCCATTGAGCATCCCTACAGCCTCGTTCATTAATGGCTGCTGCTTTTAGGCAATTTCTGCAAACAAACAAGAGTGATGCATAACAGAACCTGTTTTGAATCCAAAGACTGTATGGACTAATCAACAAAATCATAAAGCTTTTTGGAACGTGTAAGATTTCCCTTGCAATGGATTAGCTTGGAATGCTTCAACTCAGACATTGCTGAGTTGTAGCAATAAGAACTAACAAATAGAACTCCAAAGCTATATTCATCACCAATCCCTCCCTGACAAAGACTTCATATATAAATTTTCCCCTCTGAAATTCACCTCTGCCTTTAGCATCAACCTTGTAACACCTCTCTCCGATTATCCAAATTCTTCCAAAATTATAACATTGATTACCAAAATCTTCATTAGTTTTAAAAAAAGATGTTTTCCTGTCACAAAAGTATTCTATACAAATACAACTACTCAAATTGTCACATACAAAAGCAAATCCAATAAAAAAATTACTTAATTTAATATATTGGCCCCAACTAAACTCCACTCTGTCAATCACGTGCACTGTAGTTATCGATAATCTCTCTATCTTCAAAAAAATAATAATAAGGAGTGAGTTGTCTACTCAGTAAAAATAACAGACCATATCCTTAAAATCAAATAACACAATATGTATATATTGAAATTAGTCAAATGATTAGAATATACATATAATACTAAATATACAACAATACTTAGCCTATCCAAACAATTAACAAACATCCAAAATTTTATCATTAGCAATGATTAAGACTAATATTATTTTATTACTTCCATCTACATTTTATCTTATTGTTAACTGAATTATCTAGACTATGTTTAACCTAGTAGACTTACATTCAATGGTCTGCTGATTTATCTCTACACATCATCGTAATCTCTCACTAAATGGAAACATAATTAGTTGTATAAATATCAGTACAGGATACCTCAATTCTTCAATTAAATTTAATATTTTGGTACTACTCTAGTACAAAGTCATTGCCATAGGATATGTCTAAGACTTAGGATATCCCAATACCATATTGACACCTAACTAACGACACAGGACATCCTTAGGACTCATAATGCCCCGATACTTACTTCACGGACAGATACCTAGCCATTGCTCACTCATATTTAAACAACATATCAATCTATGACCATCGAATGTAACATATCCTAGGCAAGCCACAAATTCATGATTTATACTATTTATTCACAACTTATTATAAGACAGTTTCTATTTGATTTCATAAACATGATTTATTTACCTTAATATTCTAAATTATAGTCATAAACAACTGAAAATTTAATTAACAAATTTTTTGCTGAATTAACAAGCAATACACCTCATAATATGTAAAAAAATATAAATGTGAAATACTTTGTACTTTGTTAATTATTTGTGAAATAAATAAACATAATTCATATATTTTAGAAATTCATGTATGTAACTATTAATCATTAATTCTATAAAATAATTTATTGATAACAAAATTCAAAGTTTCGAGAACTGTATACTATTCTAAAAGTACAATATAAGGTTATCTTTACAAGAATTTCGGACTCAATTAATTGACAAATCCAATCTACTCTTTAATCTAACCATCAGACCTAGACATTACAAAATTTTATTAGACTTATTTAAGAAAAATTTTCAAGCCAATTACACTTAATAATCCAACATTATTCCCTTTTTCCACTTTATTCTTAATTATTAAAAAATATCCTTACTAATATAACTACTAAAATACACTTAATTATTAAAAGTCATATTTTACCCTCATTTGCTTTTATTAATACAAAAATATCCTTATAGGAATTAAATTCCAAGTTTACCTTTAAATCTTCACATTTCTTATTTTGCCCCTAAATAAAACTTAAATTTTCCTAAATTACCTTCTTCTTACCCTCTCCTTTTCTCCTTCCTCCTTTTTTCTCATTTTTCAGCCATCTTCTCTCCATTTTATTTTTCCCATGAATTCAAATTATTTTCCCAAATAATTAGAACATACTTTCCAACTATAAACTAGCATCGGAAGACTAAAATTCACAAATAAAAGGCCTAGAATTTTTGCTGAAAAAGTTTTACCTATATGAAGGTCTATACCTTTCTGTAGGATTTTTGAGTTGTTAACCTCCATATTTTCCTCACAATTTGCTGCAAAACTAACAAAATGAGGGAATAAATGAGACAAACTTCACATGCTGGAGAAAAATGGTGTATCTAGACACTTACCAACTAGAAAATAAATGAAGAGGATAAAGAAAAAGACAACTTTTTCCGTGGATCACTAATTGCCTATATATTGTCTTTTTATATATATACCCCTTTGTTCAACTGTTTCCTGGATTGGGTTTGTTTGTTATGGTTGGGCTCTTTTTTTCCCCTTTTGTGGGATTTGCAGTTCTCGTCTTAAAAAAATTTCTTCCTCAAAATTAAATTACATACCTGCGGATCCAAACAAATGAGGATAAATGTTGAACTTTGTCGTCTACCTCTCAAGTCTCCTCTCTTGGAGAACAATGATAACTCCACAAAAATCACTCCATTGAAATCTCATGTCTCCTTAATTTCCTAATTTATCTATCCAATACCTCCACTGGCTCTTCTTTATAAGGCATATAATTTGAAAATTTTATTTTAGGCCTCGATATAACATGGCTAGGATCCAATCCGTATTGTCTCAACGTTAATATGTGTAACACATCATGAATTTATGATAACTTTGGTGGTAAGGCTAATCTATAAGTTAATGGCCCTATACGTTGTATAATTTTATATGACCCGATATATCTCAAACTTAACTTCCCTCTCCAACCAAACCTCAAAATTCCCATCCAAGTTGATGCCCTTTAGAAATACCATATCTTCAACACTATTCTTCATCTCTCGATGATGTTAATCATTATAATTCTTTTGTCAATCTTGAGATACTTTCAAGCATCACCTTACCACCTATATCTTCTCTATCATCTCTTGATCCAACTTCAGTCCCTTTAATAATCAGACACCCTCTATATCCTAACATATTATATCTCTACACCACTATAATGCCTCAAATTATGTCATAATGATAATAGAGTGGTGAATGTTATTATACACAAACTCCATCAAAGGTAGACATCTATCCTAATCATCTTTAAAGTTCAACACACAAGCTCCATTATATCATCCAATGTTTGAATCGTACGCTCTAACTGTCCATCTGACTAGGGGTAAAATGTAGTACAAATTCAACCTAGTCCCTAAAGCTATTTGTAAACTTGATCAGAATCAGAAAGTAAACCGTGGATCTCGATTTGATATAATAGACACTGGAATCCCATGTAACCTCATAATCTCATTAGCATACAAATTGATAAGCTTGTCCTAGGAGTCTGTCTATTGTACAGGTAAGAAATGAGTTGATTTATTCAGCCTATCCATAAACATCCAAACTAAATCATATCTACGTATGATCCTCGGTAACAAAATGGCTAAGGGTCATAATTTCCTTGGTGTTGCTTGATGCTCCACCTTGACTAGCTGATAGGTCAAACACCTCCATATAAACTCTACTACATCTTTCTTCATCTTTGTCCTCCAGTAATAAGGTCTTACGTTCAATACATTTTTAGTACCAAAATGCATAGAATATAATGCACTATGAGCTTCCTTTAAAACCTCCTCTCATTGTCCATTAGCATCCAGCATATAAACTTGCCTCCTAATCACCAACACTCCATCTGCTCTTATTGAAAAGTTAGTCCCCTACTCTGTTACACTCTCTCTCTCACCTACATAAGATAAGAATCCCAAGTTTATGCCTCTCTGGTCCTATCTCCCAAATTAGGTTAAACCTGTAATATGGCTAATAAACCACTCACATAATCAATCTCCAATCTCACGTCAAGTGGTCTCAACTCCACCAATGATGTCGTCACACTGGAGCTTTTCCTACTCAAAGCATTCGCCACTATATTGCCCTTCCCCTGATGGTAATCAATAATATAATCATAATCCTTTAATAGCTCGATCTATTTTCTTTGCCTTAAATTTAACTCCCTCTTAATCAAAATGTATTTGAGGCTCTTGTGATCTGTAAGGGTTTGGAATGTCTCTCCATACAAATAATGTCTCCAAATCCTAAGAGCATGAACAATTGTTGCTAACTTTAGATCATGGGTGGGATAAGTCAACCCATATGATCTTAATTGATGAGAGACATAAGTTATTACTTTCCCATGTTGCATCAATACATACCCTGAACTTACCATTGAAACATCGGTATATGCCTTAAAACTTTCACCGCTCAATGGTAGCACCAAAATTAGGCTAGAAGTCAATTTTTGCTTAAGCTCCTCAAAACTCTCCTAACATTGATTTGTCCATTAAAATTGAACTCCTTTCTTCAACAGCTTGATCAGTGGACTAGTTATCATCAAAATCGTTTTACAAATCTTCAATAATACCCAATAAGTCCTAGAAAACTCCTTACCTCTAATGTATTTCTAAGCAGCTCCCACTAGATAATTGCCTTTATCTTATCAGGATCAGGCATCACTCCCTCTCGGGACACTACGTGTTAAAGGAAAACTATCCGCTCCATCTAGAATTCACGCTTACTCAACCTGTTATATAATTTTCTCCCCTTTAGAATTTGTAACATAATTCTCAAATGTTACTTATGCTCCTCTTTACTCCCCAAATACACTAATATATCATTAATGAACACTATCTCAAACTGATCCAAATACTCTTAAAAAGTTTTGTTCATTAATGCCATGAATATGGCTAGTGTATTAGTCAACTTGAAAGCCATTACTAGAAACTCATAATGGCCATATCGAGTATAAAAATCTATTTTAGGAATACTTAGCTCTACTATCCTCAACTGCTAATATCCCAATCTCAAGTCAATCTTAAAAATTAAGACAACTCTTTTTAGCCGATCTAAAAGATCATCTAACCTCATCAACGAGTGCTTGTTTTTCACTGTCAACCTGTTTAGCTACCAATAATCCCTGCAAAGTCTCATACTACCATCCTTTTTCTTTATAAACAACATTAGAAACCCTAAGGTGATGTGTTCGGTCTAATAAATCTCTTTTTCAACAACTCCTTTAACTACCTTTTTTAACTCATGTAACTCAACAATTGCCATCCTGTAAGGTGCAATAGAAATTGGTGCAACATCAAGCATTAGCTTAATAGTGAAATCTACATTTTGTTGAGGCGGTAAATTCGATAAATCATCTAATAATACCTCAAAAAATTCCCTTACCATATGAATATCCTATTACCCAAGACTGACTTCCCTCATATCTATAATATGAGCTAGATATGCCTCACATTCGTCCAATATCAGTTGCCTATAAATCATAACCTAGATCACACATACTGCAATCACTCTACTATCCCCCACAAATATCACTTTTGATTTACCCAAAGACTCTATCATGACCTACTTCGCATAACAATCCATTACATCCTGATGTTGTGCTAACCAATCCATCTGAGAATTACATCAAACTCTCTTAAATCCATCATTATCAAGTCAACTAATAACTCTACTCCACCAATCTTCACTGGCATCCCCCTCTTTACACTATTTATTACCACACAATCTCCTACTAGAAACCACACTCTTAAGTCATATCCTAATAGACTAACTTCCCTCAGAACTCTAGGGGAAAACTCTAAACAAATGTAAGAATATGTAGATCCTAGGTCTACTAACACATAATCCTTAATATCAAATAATGAAATTGTACCATAATTGAAATTATTGGCTAAAGGTGCCTCCTTTATCATCATATTATTTGTCCTGGTTTGAGTTTGACCCTATACTGAAGATGTTCGACTAGTATATGTGCCCACTGTTAGTCTGCATCCAACTCCTCCACCACCACCTCTATTACCAATTCTACCCTAACCTCTAAATAAACCAAAGGCACCACTCTAACCACATACTGTCTCATCTACCCTCACTTCTCCCTACTGTCAGACAGCTCCTCTGTAAGTACCCTCGCTCTCCACAAATATGGCATGCTTGATTGATCCCACTGGGTCCCCAACATGGTCCTCTGTGAACTCTCCCATAAGTAGCACATCTCTATAACCATTCAAATCCTCTATAAAAAAAGGTCCTCTAACCCTCCGACTAACCACTTTTTTAGATCCAACTAATATTGCACTAGTAATGCTATGTTGTCTTGAATCCTTACCAGCTCCTCGATCTCTACCAAACTAGTAGAAACTACCACTCTTGCTCAATGTAGCATTGATTCTCATAGACTCTCCTACACTAGTAGACCATGAATGATTAGCTCTCATGTTAACAAATCTACTCCCATCTCCATAATAACTATTTAGTTGCCTCTTTAGCACTCTTCTCCTTCTATCTTATTCTATCGCAAACTCTAATTTGAGTTCAGTCTCTAGTAACTTCTTGAAATTAGAAGTAGTAGCTCCCAAAGCTAAGTGAATCTCCATATTCAAATCCTACTCAAATTGGTAACATCTATCTTATAGATTTGCCACAACCTCCAATTCATACTTAGACAATGCTACAAAGCAAGCCTCATACTCTCCCACCATCTCATCTGTCTGAACCAAACTCATAAACTCCATCTTCTTTCGATTCCTAAATATCCACAGACTATAATGATCTCTAAATTCTCTCTGGAACTCCTAACAAGTCATCTCTTATGCCTCATAAAATCTCTTCACTGACTTCCACCAAGTCAGCGCGTTACCCTGAAATAATGAAACAACATACTATAACCTTCTTTCCAAGGTACACTTAGACAATTTAAAACTAACTTTACTGCTCCCACCAGGCCTCAACCTCTTTAGGATTAGTAATACCTCAAAACTCCACTACACCCATCTTATGGAACTGTTCATATTTGCGATCCACCGTAGAATCATCTCGAGTTTGAATCGTAATAGTAACCTACTACATCATTTAAAAGAACTGCATCATCTGTGTTGTCACTAGCACCCCTCCTCCTACTCGATCAGTTCTGGAATCCCCCTGATCAACCACATATAGAGCACGAATCAAATTACCTGATTCCACAGTTGACTTTAAGCCAGTAATATCATCTACTGAAACCATCCTCTATAAGCCAAAAACATTGGAATCATATTTCTGCACGATTGTTGAAGAATTGAAGTGAGATTGAGGGATACGATCATTGTATATAGTTATGTGGGTAACCGTGGCCTGTAAAAATGATAATTTTAAATTATAAAAGGCAAATTAGATGGGTAATTACTAGAGTTTGAGTTTTAAAACATAGTTCTGAACTTGAGTGGCAAAGACTTGATGAACGACTCTAAGATCCAGATAAAGAGCATATTTCTATCAAAGTTTCCATGAATTTTATTTTTAAAAGGGGATATATAATGAATTCTTTTGTTTTGAATTCTTCTTCTAAATCATTGATTATGCTTTCTATTTTTATGAACTAAATTCGTTTAATGCCTAGATATGTTGGACTATCTTTGAGATAGTGCAGCCTATTTACAAAAAGCTCATGCTAGATTTCTGCTCCACATTCTTTTTGGAGAAGGCCACTTTAGTTGAAACCGGCAGAACTCCATTCAGTTTAGGTTGTTAGGGGATAGGACGTGGATGAGCTACATTAATTTTTTTCATAATGATGGGCCTTTATGATCAAGATTTTATGGAAATTCAAGATTATTTTGGTCTTTAAGTGGATTTTCCATACGAGATTGAGGCTAGACATTTTTTTAGTAGTATTAGCAATAAAGAGGATTATGATTTTAGCAAAAATACAGTGTCCACATTGAGATGCGCTACATTCAAGTATATTCACACCATGCTTGGTCATACATTGAGTAGGCAAAGTGATAGCTTTGAAGTGGTAAGGAATGTGAATGGTTTGTATTTATGAAGCATGAAAGAGTGGGTTCCTATTCATCTGGGGCATGTATTGACCAAATATTGTGTGCACCAATATAAGAATAAGAAGGTGGGCATGATCTGTATTGGGCCTTATATGACCCAACTAGCGATTAGGATGGAAGTCTTTGGTAGATTACCATCAATGAGACTAATCGATAACATGGTCTCTTTCAGTCTGGATACAATAAAGAACATGCATATAGTGACTCTGAGACAGGGAGTAGTAGGTGATATCTATAGATTGGTTGCAGACCAATAAAAGTAGGTAGTTGCTGAAGCGAATGATATGAGAAGTCAAGCATTAGGATGATTCATTGGAGAGTACGAGCTCACCTAGGAGATTATCGACACCTCCATATCTAGAGCATCTGAAGATCAATTGATGAGAGAAATACATAAGGCAGATCTTAGGAGTGCAATACATTATTCAAGATGCGCAATAAGAGCTAACAAAGTGTGCGACACGGCTGAAGATGCATAATAGATAGATGGAGGAGTTATTGCTCAAGATCGCAGGATATCTCAGAGTCGAGGTACCACCTGCACCAACTAGAGTTGTCATATTATCACTGAATCCACAGTAATTAGATGCTTATGCTACTACAAACGCCGCACTTAAGGATACTTAAACAATGGACATTCCCAGTACACCTATGGACTGGCAAACACAGAGGGGACTAAGATGCTCTATGTGGTGTTTTTTGTTTCTTTCATTTTTATTTTTACATTTTATGTATTATTTATTTATTTATTATTTTGTTTTGTCTTAATAGTTAGTAAGTAGCCTTGCTAAACTCTTGTTTTGTATTATTATTTATTTTATTTTTGCCTTTTATCCCCTTTTATTTTTCTTTTACAAGGATAACTGTAATTAATTTAGGATGGAAATTGCAACAAGGTTATCGTTTAGAGAAGCACCACACCAATATTCCTTTCTCACTTGTTTTTCTTTGATCTTATTTTTTATATTCTTTTAGTGTGCGCATTACGAACAATGTAAATCTTTAAGTGTGGGGAAGGGGCATATTGAATTTTGAAGAAAATTTTCAATTTTGGGCCAATTATTAGGCCTATTATAATCCTCATTATTTATTCTTTTTAACTAAATTCTCAATGTATTTAAAATCTTTCAAAAACACTTTAGATTGTTATTAATTATCGAGTTGAGTTAGTATGCAAAAGGATGAAGGTTGAAATAGAGTTGTTTTATTAGATGTACTTTTAGTAATAATTGAGATAGTTAATTTGAATGAAAATTGCATATTATTTACACATATTAAGCCTAAATGTGAGCTTTTAATCCTAAGTGCAATACATCATTATATTATGCTTGATTATTTTTTGCTATGTGTATATCATGTATATTTGGATGATTTTAAAACTTGCTCTTATTATTCATGTTGAGACCAAATTGTCAAACTAGAGGCATTAAAATGATAAAGGCATTTAGATTTGACCGGTTATTTTAGCCTATTTTTCTTTAATTGTTATCTACCCTGATTTATCCCTTTGGAGCAACCAATTTTGACAATAACCTTATCTTTGAATGATAATACCCACATTGATAGCCAATTACCTTATTTTTCTTGAAAACTTTCCTTATTTTTCTTGAAAACTTTTCATCTGCTTTTGAATCATGAAGGATTTACATTTACTTGAATACATAAAACTTAGATTATATTGAAGAATTTTAAATAGAAGGTCCGTTATGTTTATGATTGTTGGTGCGTATTAATTGCTAAATTTTTTTCTCAAGTGCATTATTATTAGAACTTTATATTCTCTCCAAAGTTGCTTGAAGTTAAAGTTTAAAAATTATTTGTTCCGAGCATATCAATTGAAAAGAATAAAGAAAAGAAGAAAAGTTGTAATATTTGTTGGTGAGTGAGAAGAATTATTGTTGACATATTTGATTATAGGACCCATGCTATGAAAACCAAGTTTTTGTGTAGTCTTGTTTATGTAAATTCCCTTCTTATTTTTAACTTTTTAATTATCCTTTCCACACCTTTACCTGAGCTCCATTACATCATATTTAAAAGACCTTTAGATTTTTGCTTCTAGTTTACTTATTAGTGGTGGAGATAGCATTTATAATAAGCTTATTGTTAAGATTCCTTTTATGTATTGACTTGAGAGTTTTATTATATTTTCAGCCTAAAACACTTTTAAGTGAATTGAGTGAATCCTTTGTATGGTCGTGAACTTTTGTTCTTTTGATTTCATAAGAATTGTCAATTTAATTCTTATTGATATTATTTTGTGGAAGTTAGTTCTAGGATTTATTCTTTAAAAAAAAGGTAGTTTTAGGATTGCTAGAGTTTAATTGTATGTTTATTTCATTCATAAGATATGATAGTTTAGGGTGTGGATGGACATGTTGAGATTGAAAAGGGATGGATGTTTTTAAGTTTTAACGGTTTGAATTATGATTTGTTTAAAAACAAATAAATGTTTAAATGTGGAGAAGTTTGATAAATACTTAATAGATCATATTTTAGTCTCATATTTAATGCATTTTGTTTGTTTTTTTTGAGAGTTTTTAATTGATTTAATACTTAATTCATTCCTATTATGTTTTTAGGACTTAATTGCCTTCATGGATTAAAAGGAGCATAACTCGACAAAATTGAGGTAAAAAAATGAAGGATTAAAGCTATTTTTAAAGGATATGTCATGTTGGTGAAGGACACGACTGTGTGGGACTTGTGTGGCGTCCCCTTACCATAGGGTATATACAGAGACACCCAGAGGTCATTCCAGTATATGACCTAGGATAAGGGTGAGCTACGATCAATCACTACAATCACTTCACATAACATCATATCATTATTCACTTATGAAGCATTAATAGAAAATCACTATATTTTAAAAACCAACTTTTTCCTCATTTCATTGCACAAAACTGAAAGTCTACATTGTATCTTTCAATCTTTACTACATGTACATCATCAAAACCTAGTACAAAAGTACTACATAAAAAAGGAAAATATATAAAATATATCTAAGCTATCCAAAAATCCCAATTGACCGATCTTTGAGCCATAACTTCTCTTGCCAATTCACAATCTACACAGCTGGTAGAGCCTCTCAGTAGCTAGAGTCGTCTCTCAGTCCTAAAAAGATAACGTTGCAATTTTGGTGAGTTTCGCGAACTCAATGAGATAACCATTATCGATGGTTCACTCAATTCATGTATCACATCATTTCAGATAACATACAATTACATTTTCGCATAATTGATCATATATCACATTTTCACTTCAGCATAGGAAATTTTGGATTTCAATCAATCAAACATACTTAACAAAAATGCATATGAAATGCTCATGAGACTCTTTTCTAATTATTATGTTGTTGTGACCAAGTGCCTAAACTGTCCTGTATTCATTTTGAATATCAGGCTCATTGATAAATGTCCCTTATCCGATGAGGATACAGGGATCATTTTACATAGTGAGCCTTAGGCTCTTAATCACTTTCTAAGCTCATAGTGAGCCTTAGGCTCTTAATCACTTTCTGAGCTTGAGGCTCTTTTCACACTTTGAGCTTTAAGCTCTTTTTCGGTGGCTACTCTAGTCACAAATACTATTATCTGATTATGCATTCATGTATGGAATGCATCTATCACCATCAATCATATTATGAAGTACATAGTTCATTACATTCACATACAAGCAACACTTCAATATCCCAATCCAATATCACAGTCATTGGACCTTCATTGTCCGAAATCAACAATCAAGCCATATTCATTCAATCATTTCAAAACAGAATTTAAGCAAACAAGTAATTAAGTGAGACCGTCTAGGTTGCTCACAAGTTGGTCTCGAAGCTAATTCCTGGAAGTTCCAGCAACGTCTGGAGGTTGACGTTCCAGTTGCTCCTCTATATAAAATGACATACACATATATCACAATTTGCATAATTATAAGTGTTTAATAATGCTCATGTATGAAATGGAATATGTACAATGCATGTTCATAACAATCCCGGGTATCTTTCCATCAATTTCATCACAAAATCATTCTCATATCAAAACTCATCTAAGTATAATTTATACTTAGGTTTACGCCTTACTAAAATCATTAAAATCACAATTCATTTCTCATTGACTTACTTTCAGATTTTTTTAGAAACACTTTTAGGTCTACTGTTAACATTCAATCAGAAGGTGAAATTGATGTAATTTGGTCATCCTCTCTCTACAAAAGTGTCCCTCTATGTCTTATGTTTCCATTGACATCAAAATCACCCAATTTGGTTCAGTAATTTGGAAGATATACTTCAAACATTTTCGGGGTGCTCTTATTCAAAAACAATATACTATGCACAACTTCCATCCAGAATTTGAACATCTTAGAGACTGAACCACAATTCGACTTTTTCATATGATTTGTAAGCCTATATCTTTAGTTTACTCCAAATTAAATATTATCTCATTTGGAATCCTACAGATCCAAATATAATCAAAATACTAAAGTGTGTTTAGTAAGATATTACTATTTACACTGTTCCAATAGATTCCACATTTTCATTTGATCAATCTTTATCCAAACAATTCATAATGCTACCAAATTTATGGAGGGATAGAATAATATGTTAGGAATCTATTGGTTCAAGAATCAAGTCATTTCGAGGTCTAAAGAAGAAGTTATGGTCAAAAGAAGCAAGACTATTCAGAAAAAGGAAAATCTCAAATGCACGATCGTGCTTAAGCACGATGTTGCAAATCGCCCTTCATCACCAAAGCACGACGGTGAATTTCCATTATACCCAAAAGTCACCGTCGTGCTTATGCACGACAGTGCATTTTGCCTTAAACTTAAGTACGACAGTGCTTTTTCACTTAAATCTCAAAAGTCTTATGCACGACAGTGCATTTTCACTTAATTTAAAAGTCACCTTTGTGCTTTTGCACGACAGTGCATTTTCCTTCTTCTTCTTCACCGAATCACTTCTTCTTCTCTGAATCACTTCTTTTTCTCTCTACTGTATATTGTCCTTTTTTCCATAAAACTTCATTTCATCAAAAACTTCTCATTTCTTCAACTCTACTCCATGACCTCATCAACATCTTCATTTACAATCATTTAAACTCATTTATATCCATCTCTAAAAATGTTGGGTCCGTGTTTTAGCTCAATCGTAAGAGGCGTGCAATTAGATGCAACAAAGCCTTGAGGTCTCGAATTCGAGTACCAAAGAGGACAATACCTTTGAAGGTTGTGGTCGCGTGCAAACTTGAGGTACGCGGGGCCCAGTTCGCCCCGGTACGCAAAACACGGACCCAACATAGCTACCCCTATGAACCTAATTTAGGATGGAAGAAGAATCCTCCATTGAAAAATTATGGATAGCAAGGAAAAAAACAAGGCTCCTACTAATAACCATATCAAAGATAAGGTCAACCATCAAGCTTTAAAACTTTACTGGAAGCTATGATGAAAACATTGACTCAGAATACCACTCAACCCCAAAATAATGCCATACAATTTTAATAACAAACAAGATCTAGCATTCAGAATCTGGAGAATCAATTAAGTTATATAGTTACTATTATAACTCGATTGGAAAACTAGAGCTCAGGTAAACTTCCTTCTCAAAGTATTGTAAACCCGAAAGAGAATGCAAGTGTTATCACTTTGAGAAGTGGTAAAGAAACTGAGGCAACATGTAAGAATTTTGTTATTGACAATGATGAAGAATATGAAAGGGAACTTGAAGTGTCTCTAAAACAAGTTGAAAAGGGAACTAAGGTAAATTCTCAATCTCTTGTGATTAAAAATTTTACTAATACTTTGCCTCCTTTTCCTAGAAAGTTTGTTAAATCGAAGAAAGAGGTGTAAGATAAGGAGATTTTGGAAATGTTTAAAAAGGTAGAGGTGAACATACCTCTAATTGATGCCATAAACCAAGTTCCATGATATGCTAAAATTTCTCAAGGAATTATACACGTGCAAAAGGAAATTAAGAAGAGACAAGAAAGTGAGTGTGGGAGAAAATGTTCCTAGGGTCATTCAAAGAAAGCTTCCCCCAAAGAGTAAAGATCTAGTTACATTTACAATTCCCTGCAAAATAGATGATACTAGATTTGAAAAAGCAAAGTTAGATCTAGGAGTTTAAAATAATGTCATGCCATATTCCACATACACTTCATTGAATTCAGGATCTTTGAAAGAAATATGTGTTATAATTCAATTAGTAGATAGATCTAACGTTTATCCTGAAGGGGTTATAAAAGATGTCTTAAGTAGGTTAATGAATTGGATTTCCTAACTGACTTTTATGTATTAAATATATAGGGGGAACCTTTATCTAATTCTACACCAATCCTTTTGGGTAAATCATTTTTTAATATATCAAAGACAAAGATTGACGTGGATGCAAGAGAATTGACTATGAAGTTTGTTAGTGAAATTTCTCGTTTTAATATCTTTGAAGCTATAATGTACCCTAGCGATGTTCATTCTGTTTTATCAATTAATGTCATTGATTGCTTTTCTTAAGAAGTTTTTGATATAGAAGGTAAAGATGAGTTGGAAGTCATTTTTTATATAATTGTAGAAGAAAACACTTTGTAAAATTCTAACCTAATCATTATAGATGAGATGGAAGAAACAGTGCTAGCATTGCAATCATTACAACCAATGTTAAAAAGGTATGTATTTCCAAATATTAAACTGTTAAGATCTCAAACGAAATCTATACCTTTGGTTATGAAGGATGTACCTATAATTAAACTGAAGCAATTCCCGATGAATTTAAAATATGTATTTTTTTAGAGAAGGAGAAACACTTCTGGTAATCATAGTAAGGAATCTAACGAAGCTTCAAAGGGAAAAAGCTTATTCAAGTGCTTAAAGACCACATCATAGCTATATGTTAGACCATAGCCAACATTTAAGGTTATTAGCCCTTCAACATTTATACACCAAATTCTTTTGGAAGAAGGATCCAAACAATCAAGAGAATCATAAAAGAATATTGAATCCTCTAACGATGGAAGTGGTAAAGATGGAGATCTTAAAATTGATGGAAGTTTTTATAATCTATCCAATCTCAAATAGTAAATGGGTAAGCCCAGTCCAAATGGTTTAAAAGAAGACTAGAGTTACATTGGTGAAAAATGAGAACAATGTGTTTTTCCATACAAGAATTCAAAATGGATGGTGATTATGCATCGATTAAAGGAAGTTAAATGTTGTTAGATGCAAGGATCACTTTCCACTCCTATTCATTGATCAGATGCTTTAATGACTCTCACTACTGTGTTCTTGATGGGTATTTAGGTTATAACCAAATTATGATAGCTCCAGAGGATGAGGAGAAAATAACCTTCACATGCCCATTTGGTACATTTTCCTATAGAAAGATGTCGTTTAGACTTTACAATGCCCCAGCCACCTTTCAAAGATGTACGGTAAGTATTTTCTCCGAGTATGTTAAGCACATTTGTAACATCCCATTACCATGGAATATATACCCTAATATTTAGAGGACATTCAAGTACATATCCTATGACAAATGTATATTAGAGAAAACATAATCTCTTAAATGGCATCATAAAGAATTTACAATACTTAAAAACCTCAACATTTCATTTCATTCACTGACGAAAGTTTGTTAGATCGAAAAAAAGAAAGCATGCCATATTTAGAAAACCGATAGATTTCAAAACTTTTTTAGAAATCTTATTTGTAGAGGAAGCAATACATATCCAAATAATTATGCCAATCTATACATGATATGGTATAAGGATAATAATAAACATGAACAAGATGAAGAGTATTACCAACTCCTTTGCTACAACTTTAATTCCTTGCTGCGCTATCCTCTCCTTCTTCTT
>JAOQMP010000043.1:12504-29640 GCA_027563575.1 Erythroxylum pedicellare | reverse complement strand
ATAACAATAATTTAATTAATTATATTGTAATTAATTTATTAATTATAATATTTTAATTAATTAATAATTATATTTATTTTAATTAATTAATTGTAATATTTTAATTAATTATAGTGTAATTAATTATTTAATTGATTTCACCATAATTACTTGATTTCACTCCCATTCATCTCTTCCAGATTATGAGAGGAATGGAGGATTGCCTAAAACCAAGGAATGAAACTCTTAGGTAATTCATATCAACCGTCAATTTTCATTCTATAACCATACCCCTTTTCCCATACCCTCTAAACAAGCACACCCTAAGTAGTTCAAAGTTCGATTACACTTTGATCAAGTTTAGGCTAAATTCGATTAAACATATTTTTTTAATTTTTAAAAATAAAAAAATATTGTTTTCTTTAAAAATTTAGATTTTGATTGGATCAAATCAATCAGTTCAAAGTTAACCCTAACTTGAAACTCAGTCAGTTCTTATCAAGCCTGATAACTTTGGACGGAACAAAATCAAGCTTAACTAAGCAAGCTTTGCCATGCCTGGGTAAAACATCTGCCTCAGATCTCACTAAACTCAACTGATATTACTACCAAGCCAATTTACGAAGAGAGCAGCTTAAGAAGCAATTAATTGGCTTCCTATTTCTACGGCGTGTAACAATAGAGCTATAGGACTGAATGTGAGTGGGAAGGGTTGGAGCATCTATTCTATTCCAACTTTGTTTCAGTTAATCTGATCTGTACATTTATGTAGATCTTACATAAATATATGGATGAGATATAATAGAACAAAATAGGAACTGATTAATTGGAGATCTAATCCGAGTGGGATAGATTAGATTTAAATTGAACAAAACCAATCAAAATATTGATGGATAATAAAACTTAAATGCAAATTCGATCTAATAAATCTTTTGATTCAACTCCCAAAATCACATATTAGAACATTATTCAGTGTAGATATGTCATAAAGTTAAATTTTGCTATTACAAAAACCACGTATTTTACTGTGAAAACAAAGTTTAACACATCAGTATAATTGAAACAATACATAGTTTCGAGATTAGAAAAACCACGTATTTTACTGTGAAAACAAAGTTTAACACTTCAGTATAATTGAAACAATACGTAGTTTCGAGTTTTCAAGATCCGATCAATTGACTAACACAAAATATCAAGTTTTAAGCTATAAAAGTCTTTAAAGAAAGAAGTAGAGTTAAAACACACTAATGAAGTTTGACATGTTCGGCCTAGTTATGCAGTGGTTAATTCTATAAATTTTGATATGTTATTACATTTTGAAACTCAAAAGAAAATCCAACTGTAACCGATTTGGTCTCTAATAAATTTTATGAATTCAGTTGAATTGAATTTATGGATTGGTGCGCCTGAGCTTTTCATGATTGTAATCGCTGATTCCAAATGTAGCCATGAGTTAAAAATGGACTATTTTTCTATCAATGTCTTCGTTTTCATGATTCCTTGCAAATGTGTGTTGGCTCTTACCTAGGCCTTGCAACTCTTGCACGCTTTAATCTAGTCCGCACCAAATTGTGTTAGTGGCGAGTGACGACCAAGTAAAGAATTAAAAAGAGGAAAAAGAGTTATAAAATGGATGCTTTGTATCCAGTTTAAGGAAACTTAGCCGACCATATCCTAATGAGCGCTTCCTGTATATATAATTACATGTAACATATATACTTCCCACTTGCATTTCTTGATTCAAGTTTCATCCTTAAAAAAGGAAAAAATAAAGAGCTTGCCCATTTATTCATTTGTGCTTAATCGCAGAGTCGAAGCCAGACATTCCAGGGTCTAGATAGGTCGTGGATCAAGAAAAGAGCCTCAACTACAATGCCAACGCGAGGGGTGCAACTACATGTTCAAGATCGACATGTAAATGAATTATGTTCTCTCTTGGCGATTTTTTTTTTAGTTGTTTATCTAACCAGGGAGTAAAAATTCTGACAAGATTGAAGGGATTTGAGATGCCGTTCTACTTGATCAAGCAAACGATTGTTTACTCTTTAGATATTGCTGATCCAGAAGAACATCTGAAAGCTTTTACTTTTAGATATTTCTGATTAAGAAGAATGATCTACTTCTTGTTTCAATTTAATTTAACTTCAACGTGACAGGTGGTGATGGATAATGGAATAGTGCAAGTCACGATGTCGAAGCCAGAAGGAATCGTTACTGGTATACGGTACAATGGCATAGACAACATGCTTGAAGTTCTTAACGATGAATCTAATAGAGGGTAAACAAAATTTGACTTTTAAAAGTTCCATTCTATTTTCTAGTATGCTTTCGTCAGAAGAGTATACGGTACACACTGTGCTAACAAAATGTAGTGTTTTTTTTATAATCAAATTTAGTGAAACGCAAGTAAATGATGACACATGAGATCTTCATTTAAGTTATGCCGTCTAACTAAATCTTCTTTTAACTATTAAGTAATGATGCTTATAATAAAAATAAAATTATTAAATAAATTGTGAAATTATAAATGAATCATGTGGAGCATATCACGAAAAAAAAAGCTATTTACTTGTTTGTAAACTTTTGAAGTCTGAAATTGTAGGTATTGGGACCTTGTTTGGAATGCACCGGGAAGTACCGGCACAGCAGGAATTTTCGATGTGTACGGTCTCATTTCCTTATTTCTCTTATTCTTTCCACTGCACATGATCTCTTATAGTCTTATTCTGATTATGACATGCAGGATTAAGGGGACAAATTTCGAGGTAATAACAGAAACTGAAGAACAGCTGGAGTTGTCATTTACAAGAACATGGGATCCCTCACGAGAAGGCAAGCTCGTACCATTAAACATCGACAAAAGGTAATGTGGGCTTTATCGTATTACGTTAATTTATATCATACTCTCCAGAGCATCTTACATTGGTAATTGATAAACACAGGTTTGTACTGCTGCGTGGTTCGTCAGGCTTCTACTCGTACGCCATTTACGAGCACTTAACAGATTGGCCTGGCTTCAATCTTGGCGAAACTCGAATCGCTTTTAAGCTTAGAAAAGACAAGTAATCAATAATATCTGAGCAGATGATATTTTTAATTTCTTTTCTAAGTTCTCACTAGGAATATGATATTTCAAGATTACTTAAAGCATCAACAACTAATTCAGTTCACACTGGGTTAAAGGAATTTATCTTGATGCTAGTTAAAAACAAAGGATAAAGAAAATTTCCTGAACAAAGTTATTTCCTAAGAGGAATGCGTTGTTTCTATTGGGTGCATAGGTTTCACTACATGGCAATGGCAGACAACAGGCAGAGAAACATGCCTCTACCTGAGGATCGGTTGCCTCCAAGAGGACAGCAACTGGCATACCCGGAGGCAGTGTTGCTGGTGAAGCCCGTGGAGCCTGAGTTAAAAGGGGAGGTATTTCCATTTAATTACCTCATGTCAGATTAACATGGGCATGTTTTTCGTTTAACATGGGCATGTTTTTCGTCGTTATCATATGTTTCATATCCTGAGTCTTAGTTGATTCATGCGTAAGCAGGTGGACGACAAATACCAATATTCATGTAACAACGAAGACAATAAGGTTCACGGGTGGATTTCCATGGATCCACCTGTAGGATTTTGGCAGATCACACCCAGCAATGAGTTCCGATCTGGAGGACCTCTTAAGCAGAACTTAACCTCCCATGTTGGACCTACCACCCTTGCAGTAAGTTATATGTCACACGAATAATAATGCAATCAGAAGTCCTGAACATAGGGTAGAATAAGACATTAGGCTGTTTTCTTCTTTCCCTTTTTCCAAAAATTGGACTTCCCTCATCAATTAGTTGCATGACCTTGTCACTTTTGGTATCTCTACATAAATTAGCATTAACATCTTATTTTCATAGCTTATACCTACTCAACATAACTTATATCAGAGAAATGACCTTTTTATTTAATTTTTGGGTTAAAATGTTGCCATCAGATGTTCCTAAGCGCTCATTATGCTGGAGAAGATCTGGTACCAAAGTTTGAAGCTGGTGAGGCTTGGAAGAAACTATTTGGACCTGTATTTATGTACTTTAATTCCGTAATGGATGGAGAGGACCCGCTTTCACTGTGGGACGATGCTAAACTGCAGGTGTTGCCTCTAACTAAACACATGCGTTTTCAACTTTGATTAGGCTTTAGATTTTAGAAACTGAGCCAGTACGGTTCCACATGTGTGCCCAGATGATTACCGAAGTGCAAAGCTGGCCGTATTGGTTCCCAGCTTCTGAGGATTACCAGAAGCCTGACCAAAGGGGAAATGTTAGTGGCAGATTACTAGTCCAAGACAGGTAGCGTGTACACCACTCTATATATGGAATGGAATTTATTTCTCGTAAACATCATGGCTTTTACTTTTTCCCTTCCTTTTACCAACTTCCATTTTTCTTAGTCTTCGACTCTTTTTCTTCTTTTTATAGATTAATTAAGTTGAGGATCTAAACTAAATCTCTTCAATTTTACATGCTTAGGTATGCTAGCGATAATTATATCTCCGCAAATGGAGCTTATGTTGGTTTGGCCCCGCCAGGTGATGCAGGATCCTGGCAAAGAGAATGCAAGGTAATCGTACTTGGATAATTCTACATCTTCTTTACCATATGATATGGGCTAACTGGCTAAATATAATCCCTTTTCACTGTCAGCATAGATTCCTCCTTTGTAGTCACAGTCTCAGTGATATGTAGTGCTCAATTTCTCCCAATTGCTGGAGTTGCTAGGAAAAGGAAAAACAAAAGAAAATCCATACATTTAGATGATAATGCCCTGTACTTTTTCTCGTCTTCAGGATTACCAGTTCTGGACAAGAGCCGATGAAAATGGGTACTTCTCAATTAACAATATAAACACCGGGGACTACAATCTTTACGCTTCTGTTCCAGGTTTTATTGGTGATTACCGGTACGATGTTGTCCTTACCATTACTTCAGGTACTGTATTTACATTCCCGAAACTATCATCTTCATATAATTGAAAGCATAGGTCAAGCTGTTATCTTTACAATTAATATGGTTGAATGTAGGTTGCGACATTAATATGGGAGATCTCGTGTACAAACCTCCAAGAGATGGACCTACAATATGGGAAATAGGAATCCCTGATCGTTCTGCTGCCGAATTTTATGTTCCAGATCCAAATCCTATGTATATTAATAAACTTTATGTCAATCATCCTGACAGGTTAGGATTGCCAATGCAGTTTTTGTTTCCATTAATGATTATTGATAGACTGAAATTATACCAACAATAAATCTATGAGAAAAACAGAAATACAAGTCTTAAACCCTGAAAATTCCTAGATGCATATAGGGAACAAGCCCCTTAATCCCCTTAATCCATGATTCCATCCACGTCTTTGAACTGATAATTAATTTACATAACATCTTGCAGATTTACTTGAACCCCATTACCCGTAGAATGACGACGGTGTATTATGAGATTATACACTAAGAACAAAGTTAAACTATCCCTACTAATTGTGTCAAAACACAGAAATTTCATAGATTATGATAATTCATCAATTGCCATGCAGGTTTAGACAGTACGGACTTTGGGAGAGATATGCTGAATTATATCCTGACGGGGACTTGGTTTACACCATTGGCGTTAGCGATTACAGTAAAGACTGGTTTTTCGCCCAAGTTACCAGGTCTAAGCAATTATCCTTATTTTGTATTTTTGTTGATTAGTTGAATGATCTACAATTTTTAATTGTTACATTGCAGGAAGAGAAGTGACAACTCATACCAGGGAACTACATGGCAAATCAAGTTTAAACTCGACAGCGTAGATCAAAAGGGTACTTATAAACTGCGCATCGCAATTGCATCAGCAACTGTATCTGAATTGCAGGTATACCCACTTCTTATAATTAGAGAATCCATCCACTATCTATACATAAATGGAAAGAAAATGCATGTTCAAAGTCTGTATTAAACCGTTTAGTAATGCATGTTCAAAATCTGTATTAAACCGATTTAGTAATGCATGTTCAAAATCTGTATTAAACCGTTTAGTAGTATTTGTATTAAGTATAAGTAGAGTCTTACATGACATACCTGTTTCTTTAAGGTTCGGATCAACGATCCCAAATCCAAGGCTCTATTCTCAAGTGGATTGATAGGGAAAGATAACTCAATTGCAAGGCATGGAATTCACGGGCTCTACTGGCTCTACAGTATAGATGTAGCAGGCGCCTTACTTGTTAAAGGTGACAACGTTGTCTTTTTTACACAACCAAGAAGCACTAGTCCTTTTCAGGGAATTATGTATGATTACGTACGCTTGGAAGGTCCTCCAAGTCCTAGTTCCAAATAGGGAACTATGAGTTTGTTTTCATCTAGTTTATGTTAGAAAAGTTCCCTAAAGGCAGTCACCTTTAGCACTTATTGTACAAATCTTTATGATTAATAAAAAGACATTTTCATTAGTTTGATGTTCATGTTCTTTATGAATTGATAATGATCTTAAATCGAATTAATGAAGTTTTTGATACATTACATAACATAAAGGAAATTATGATAATGAGATTCTTATCATGTGTAATTATATTAGTATCTAAATTATTCCTAATCATAGGATTAATAAGATGGGACATTATTAATTCGGACAAACCAGCACATGTTATACTCCTTGATTAAATCAAGCAGTGGATCTCATAAGTTGTAAGCATAAATTGTTTAGAGTTAACAAGTGGATGCTTACTAAGAGTAGTAAGCTCATTAGATGACCTACTATGAGATAATCATATGGATAATCTATTTTAGTGTCAATGATAGTCTTATCATAGCAATGGTGCAAATATCTTTAGACTTGAGGTGCTCAAGAATAACTTGGATACTGATCTTGTACTTTGACTCCATTCCTCGTTGCCTCTCAGAGGTTACTCAGAAGGTGGTGATTTGGTATAGCTTGAGGTATTCGAAGGTAATTGAGTAGCCAATAAAGGATTCACCACTCCTGTTAGAAGGAGATGATACCCACGACCTTTTATTGGGGTCATTATGCGGGAATCTCTGGCTAGAGTAGAAATGTCATGAAGATAGTCTTTAGTGATATATCCAATTGAGTAATGGGCCTTAAGGATAAGAACTAGCATCACTTGAGCTAGGTGTGACGTAGTTAGTCTGGTGGGAGTTGATACTTTAACTTTACTCTGAACCAAATGGGGTATAATTGGTAAAAGGACGAATTGCACGGGAATGTTTCGTAGTCAAACCACTAACTTTCCGGTCAATTAGAGGTTATGATATGTTGTTAGATACTGCTCATGACTTACTTGAATTAACTATTAATTCAAGTGACCAATATAACAGGGAATCTAATGGGTCACACGCATTGGAGATGTAAAGAATGAGTAAAATGGTTTTAGATGGGGATTCAAGATATGAGAGATGCAAGACTAAGCTACATAAGTGTGGTAGTTTAGGGTCATTTGATTGTGACTAATATGACACATGTGAATCTTGCTTATTAAGCAAGATAACAAAATTACCCTTTAAAAAAGGAGTGAACGTTTTCATTCATATTAAGTGGTATTAATGGCCATTTAATTCCCACTAACTCTCTCCATTGATGTTGGAGTTAGAGGAAGGCCAAAGGGTGTAAAAACACCAATTTTTGTGCAAGTGTTGGGTGAAAAGCAAGAGACTTTTGGTGAAGTGTTTATCATCTTCTCTCACTCTCTACAAACATTCTCTCAAAAACACATATCAATAGCTATCACTTTTGTGTGTCTTCTGCCATTTCCTTGGAGGTTTCTTTCTTCTATCTTTGTATGGAATACGTTAGAGATGATCTAGCTTGGTCATTGTGGTTTATGACAACTTGATACGGTGAAGAGATCAAAGAACGAAGAAGATCATCGGGAAAGGTACATTTATCCTATTCATGTTTTGATTTACTACATCTAATGGCAAATGTTTGATTCTGTATTTTTTGGGTTTCATTTTATTTTCCGCTGTGTATGTTCTGATTTATAATGCATGTGATGCATAATTGAAACCTATAGTGTATTTGGTACTTTTTGACAATTCCTTTTTTTCGTATATGTGTGCTATGCCCATCCAACAATTAAGCTAGGCATTCCTCTTTCTTCTATTTCTCAACTTTTCGGGTAATTAAGCAATTGCTTTCTTCTTTTGTGGAAATTAACCCCCGTACATTTATGTTATGGGTTAATTATACTATGCCTCATGATATTATCATTTTTAAGAAGTTCCTTACAATTTCAAATACATTAAAATGATTATGCAATTTGATAACTAGTTGACTAATATCTTTTTATGATTTTTAGCCCTGTTTGTATCAGCTGATTTCACCAGTAGATAACATCAATTGTTTGTTAAAGATGTTTAATAAAATTAATTGTTTAGAATTAACTATTTATGTAAAATCACTTATAAGGGCATGTCTTTAAAAAATGTTATAAATTATTTTGTAGAATATTGAAGAAGGTTTATTTGTCATAATTAATAAATGTAAAAATCAAAAGTAGTATTAGTTAGTGTTTTTTATAATTCCAAAATTGCATGCATCTTTACTTTTTTTAGTAGATCAAATTTAGATTAGCATAATATAAAAAAAATATAAGTCAAATTTGTAATTAACTATGACTAAAGTTTTTTTTAAAAGAGAGAAATGTAACCAAGATTTCAGTGAAGTTTTGAGGACTAATTTAAATAAATTATTTTCTTTAGAGAAAGAAATTATAATAGAAACTAGAAAGAGTAATAAAAAGTTATAGGTGAACAATTATGCTATTTACAAAACTGAGAATATAGGTTAATAACTATGTTGTTGTCTTCCATGAACTTAAAAGCCCTTCTTACATGAGGTTTCAGGTAAGGTTACGATCGTCATTAATGTACATTCTGTATCAGTTGAAGGCTAAACGTTGGTAGGAAGGAGCTTATAATAAATCAGTTGATTGGTTTCAATCAGCTGATTACTAAATACATTTATTAGTTGTTTGATATGGTCAAATAATTGAAACTTTTTAATCAGCCAAAAAATGGATGATAAGTCATTCACCAAATGAGGCCTTTATTATGTTATTTTATACGAGCATAAGCTTAATATTGAAATATATATAAACTATAGTTATTAATGAATTTTATCTTGGAAGAATTGTTTAAATTTCGAGCCTAATTGTGTTAATATACTAGAAAATAGGTCTACTCAATTAACTTTCAAGTTGCAATAAGCTTTTTATGGAATTAATGTAATGAAGAGTTAAAAAGGTAATACATAAATGATATTGTTTATTAACCCTTTCTATATTTGACAAGTTAAGGCTCTCAAAGTGGAGAGTGAGACAGTGAGGAGGTGTGATCGATCTACGTCCAGCGACCCATCAATCTAGTGAGGGTGACATGATCCAAAGCCACCCATCTGCGTCTAGCAACAACATCATGACTCAGAGGATACCTAAAGGTGAGATCTATCGATAGCGGGGTGTAGAGAGGAGCTGGCTAGCTGATAGCGAGAGGACTCAATGATAATAGCGTTAGGGGGAGATAGGTGGTGGTACGTTTGTTTTGTGGAGGGGCATGGCGACCCAAATCCAGAGAGCAAAGTAGTGGCGACTCAAATCCAGTTTTGTATGACCCACACGAGCTTCGATAAATTTCATATGAGAGATATTCGAGCTTCGTTTAACTTTGCTACGACCTAGATATACTTGACCCACGCGAGCTCCATGGTAGCGAATGGAGCACCTTTACCCTTGTCCACACAAGATTTTCCTATGCTCACCTGATAGGTGGGTCAGAAAATTGCATCTAGAAAGGGGATAAGTTCACCAAAAGCTTCAAATTCCCAAAAATCTTCCCCCAATAATGGCACTAGGACAAAGAAAATTCGATTGCAGCAACCTAAGATATAATTGAAATACTAACCGAATGCCATGAAGGATGGTGTCCACCGATCGAATTGTTGCCAGCTCGAGCAAGGGCTTAGTCTACTGCCTTGGTTGGCTTTTTCTACCGCAAGAGACTTGCATTTCTAGTCATCAACGCTTGGCCCATTGCACAATGAGGTAACAAAGGTTTGGAAAAAATCTTTAAGCATGGATGATGGCACTATTCTATTTAAAATTGTTGTTGATAGCAACTTAAATGAAATACTAGAAATGGGACCTTAGCATATAAGGGATCAACCTATGTTTATTCAGAAGTGGAAACCTGAGATAACATCTGATAGGGAATATGTGGAAATTTTTCGTATATGGGTGCATTTTCATAATTTGCCTCTAGAATTTTGGATAATTGAAGGATTGAGTTGTTTAGCAAGTTATTTATGTAAGCCCCTTGGTATGGATGCTCAATCATCCAAAATGGAGTGAATTGGGTATGAAAAAAATATATGTGGAGGTCAAAAGGAATGCTATACTACCTAATTATTTACCAATTCTCAAGTTGGGTGAAACAAGGGAGATTGTGCAATCTGAAGTTAAGGTGACATATCCTTGGAAGCTTTAAAATTCAAACAAGGAATGGGTTCCTATAGGAAAAAGTTTTCAAACTGGATGGCGGGATGAGTTATTGGGGGTTGAATCTTCTCCAGTGGGTAATGATGAGGCTATCAGTGTACAAGTTGATGCAAATGAGAATTTGAGTAACTCAGAAATAGATACTCCAAATCCTAAAGGTGAGAAGTCCAATATAGCATCTAGACAAACCTCTTGGTTCAAGGAACATTATAACTAGGAAGATGTAACTACTACACAAGATTTACAACAATGGAGGATAAGATAAATGATGAACGTGGTTTACTGGATCATGATCCAACAAGCAACTTGTTGCTGATACATCTATAGAATGATAGAGTTGTTGATATAGCAGAAAGGTTTCATAAGAGTTCCCCTAATCCCAAAAGAAAATTGGCTTGAAGGAAAAGCAAAAAGAAGGGGTATTCCCCTTAAATGATTATTCTCACGTGGAAGACAAATGGGTTAAATGACCTTCTCAAATAGTCTATGGTGAGAGAATTACTAATGGATAGGAAGTCAATTATAATAAGCCTATTTGAGATAAAAATAATTCAAAATGGACTTTCCTTTTGGGTGCTCGATAGAAGACAATTACTAATCATTCACATCATTATAATGGTTAGAGTATCTGCTTATATAATTCAAAACAAATGGAGGTGACTTATTGAAGTCTAGTAAAGTTAGAAGTGGATTAAACAGATAATAGAGTAAAGAAGATACGTGTAATTTTTATGGTCAATAACACACAATAGATATTTAACCAAGTTGATTTACCATAATCAATTTATGTACTCTATCTTTGCACCTATTAGAGGATTCTAATCTTGTAGGCAGATTAGGTGACTCATTGCAGTGATGTTTTATAGCTTTTACTAGTATTAATATGTTTCCTTTTTATTTTTTCAAAAAAAGTTAAGGCTCTCGAAGGGAGACATATCAACTAAGCTATTGATTTAAAGACTTTAATTAACATGTGGTAATTAATTGAAATAACATAGAAATGTCAAAATATAGAAGGAGTTTGAAAATATAAATGGAAACCTCAATTTCTATCTTAATTCGTTAACAATAGGGAGAGTTTAAGGATTCACTGTTGAAAAGTCATGGCAAGATTTGATCTTCCGTGTAAAAAAATAAATATGAAATCTTTTTAATTAATTTCTCAAAAGTCAAGGTCACCTTAAATTCTATAACATGATTAATACATAAACAAAGAACATGAATCATAAATTCACACCTTGTTGTGTAGTTTGATCCTTTTCCTGAAGTTTTCCATGAACTTTTCTAAACACTTATTCATCCCAACTATTATAGTCGTACAAGTGTTTAACCTCTAATGATATCTACACAAATGGGTCAAGAGAACTATATAATTGGTGTAGAGAGAAGTAAGTAACAATTGTCAACTCCTTAGGGTTATTCCTATAAATAATAGAGTTTGGACCTTTTAGTAATTTAAATTGAAATATAATTCAAATTTCAATTAAACTTTAATTAAAATTATAATTAATTCTAACTAAATACTAATTGAGCCTAAATAAGATCTAATATCTCAAATTGTTCCTTATTTATTAAATATATAATATTTAATCTTAAAATTTTCAATACCTTACAATCAAATCTAACTTGATTAAATTATCTTTTCTCTCATTAATCGTTCTTTATGTGTGATCCATTAGATTCCAAAATATCTTAGCAATGGATGTAAATTATAATCATAAATTGTATTTAGGTTTACATAAAATAAACTCCTTTAGTTCATTTGTAATTCTCTAATTAAATAATTTATCTATAAATCAAGATTGATGTCTAACTATCTTTCATAACTACCCATATATTATAAATGTCGAAGTACTTTCGACTAACCATTTCAAGTATGATTTTCTTGTATAATTTAAAATTTTCATCACATAATATTCTGATTATACATAAAACATATAATTAATATTTACTCTATTTGAATCCAATTATATTAGTTCCTTACCAAAATTGTTACCAAAAAGAAAAAGATTGTCACACTCACCGTACCTTCAGTCATTGTTAGCATCATCACTAGACATACCTAGTTGTCAATCCTCCTCATTGTTTTATTTTTTCCTCTTCACCAACATCATTGTCAACCATGCCCAATCACCACACCTCCTCGTCACTGAGCCTCTTCTAAACACTGTCATCTTCCCTCGGTAGCCACTGTCGTCTTTGTTAAAAAAAGTTTCCATAAGGGAGATTCATGTAGAACATTATCCATATTGTTTCACTTTATTTACCATCTAGGTATTTGCAAAATTGTCAAAGATATCATTTTTTTATAAATTTTTTTGTTTTCTTCTATTTCTCTTGAGGGTAAAGTTTTTAGACTTTGCTATTGCCCAAATAATAATTTTCTTTGTCTTAGCTTTGTTTTGATAATTCCTATATTTGAATCACTATTTTTGTAAATGCAAATTTGAGAGTTACCCTATCAAGTTGTGTTGGTGCTTTATTATTCATTGACCTGCAAACATGAAGAGAAAATTTTCTTTTCCACAATTCTGGTTCTATTTACTACAAACCTTAATTTCTAGATTCCAAGATCTATTATTATATTAGACATAAAGTTATTTTGGAATTCTTTTGCCAAGTTTAGGTTTCAAGGTGTTCGAGTATTTATGGTTATTTATTTTTGATCTGGGTTTAAAAATTACACTTTTAATTACCATTTTTTCTTTTAAGTAGGTAACTTAAAGAAACCACTCCTAAAAGATTATAAGCTAATATGTTATATCTTCCATTATTAGTGAGGAATATCTTGTATTAAGCATTTTCATCAACATCAGCTTACGTTGCATGCAATTGACATTGGTAAAGAATTTGTACGAGTATAGATTGTGGGTTTGTATCTCATTTTCCATTCTCATACACAAGGTCAATTCTTTCCATTTTCTTTTGGAAATTCTTTTTAGGTAGTGATGGATAATTAAATCTCACTTTTTGGCTATTAATATGACCTGGGTCTCCCAACTCTAACTCTAATTTGCTGAAAACACTTCAAATGTGAAGTCTTTTGCTCGTTTTATGTTCTAGTTCAAAGTCGTTTCTCACTTCTCGATTTAGCTTCCATTTGATAAGGTCTTTGGTTACTCGTGTTGTTTTAGGAGATAGGCAATCATTATTGGTTCAAATTTGTGTCATCTATGTTTTGAGTTGCTTGCAATCACTTATGTTTGTGATATTTTCGTTCATTTATTGTTGTGTCCATTCTGGGATTTAATATTTTTCTTTTTGCTTCGATGTTATTGATTAGAGGTTTATTTTTATTGGAAAATTTTCATCAAATAGTAAAAAAATTTGAAATTTGGATGGTGTGACCATTTTTATGGTTAGGGTTAAGGCTTCTGTGGGATTTTCTGGACTTGTTTCAACAAATAGTAAAAAGATTTTAAAATATGGGTGGTGTGACTATTTTTATGGGTTAGGGTTAAGATTTCTATGGGATTAATTGTTATTTATATATTGATTGGGATTTTCTATTTCTTCCCAATTATTATAATTACCCCTCTGATTGCTTTGCACTTAGTCTTATTGTCAATATTCTTTATCATTTTTTATTTCCCTCTATTACTTTCCTTCTTACTTTTTATTGTTGCTATTTTATTTCCTAGGGTTATTAGTAGTATAGCTTACTTGATTTTGATTTTTAACTACTTTAGTCAAAGTTGTGAATATTGTACCAGACTTGGTATCGGATTGTGTTCTGGTACGGTATCGTACCGGTACTGATTAATATCGGGTACCATTTCGAGTAATTTTTAAATTTATGAAATAGTCCCTAAAATTTTTAAATTTTCCAAAAATAGTCCATTGGTATATTGTATAGTTGTACTTTATACTTTACAACCCCAAAATTCATAACAATAAATAATACTCATAATTAATATGAAATAATAATAAATTTTAAATATTTCACATATAAATAATAATTACAATTAATATAAAAAAACAATCATCATCATACAAATATAAAGTTAAGAATAATACAAAGTGTTTAAAATATTACAATAATACAATTTCATCATTTTAATAAATAACAATTACATCAAAACATCTAATAAAAAGAGCAATAAATATCCTTAAACAATTTACAAAAATAGTTCATGACAAAGAAACAATTAGGTAAAGGTTAAACCTAAAACAAAACATTTACAGTTACGTTACATATATAGAATTTAACATAAACATCAAATATAGTAAAATTAAAAGAAGAGGAAAAATAAAAACTTGGAACAAAATTCAATCGTCAACGGGAGGATATTTGCTATAACTGCATTGACCCCAGTTATCATTTGGTATAAAATCTTCATCATTAAGAGGAGCTTCATCATCATTATCATTCAAATTTAATGCACCAAATGATATGTTAATTCTTTCATATCTAAGATTATCTTCCAAGTCATTGACATCTACCAAATTTGGTTCTTCAGAAACCTAATCCGCTAAAAGATCAATATTATCAATGGAAATTAGATAAATTGAACTAATTGTACTATTAAGAATCCAAGTAAATAATTAAATTTAATTATTAGAAAATTATAAGAAATTATATCGAAATTAATAATGATAGTAATGATAATAAAATACCTTTCTCGAAGCTTTAAATTGTAACGAACAAAAACCAAGTCATTCAACCTCTTATTCTCTAATCTATTTCTTTTCTTTGAGTGGATAAATTCAAACATGCTTCAGTTTCGTTCATAGCCTATTGCACTCACACATTGACTTAAAATTTAAATTGCAAACCTTTTCAATTCTAGAATGTAGCACCCTATCCTAGTAAGATACGTGGCCGACATCCTGAGTGATGTCCGACCGCGAATCTAGCAAAAGTGGTATGCTAGAACGGGCAAAACTCATTAAAACTTAGTATGATTTTTTACATTTATCATACGCATATGCAGAAATCAGTAATCAAATCGGACTCATACTTTTGTTTAATAAAAGATGAAATCACAATTGTCATTACACTTTGATCAATCTCTTTTACAAAGCATTTCCAATTTTCACTAATTATTACACACAGAAATATTTGAATACACGTTGTACAGAAATCGCGGAATATATAAATTTACAAAAAATAAGAAAATACAAATGCAGACGCAAACTGATCCCGATCTCCACCTCTCACTTGAATGCAATAGTTATACTCCCATTTGCCCAATGGGTAATTCTTCCGAGCTTGAAAAATATTGCAAATTTTGGATGAGTTTTGCAAACTCAGTAAGTGACCATCCTTGATGGCTCACTCATCACATAACATATATAATTCAAATAATTCACATCATTACGTTAGTAATCATATTGAATCATGTACACTTGATCAATCATTTCACATTTTACATTCAGAAGTCATTCAAACCATTATAATCATTCATATCATGCATATGCAGTGCACATGAGACTCACTTTCAATTTGTTATTTTGAAATGACCGAGTGCCTTTTTCACTGGCCCATATCCTTTAGTAGATACCAGGCTGACCCATATCCTTTGTGAATACCGGGCTGTATTGGATAATGTCTCATATCTCTTAGTGGATATCGGGTACATTCACAACTGAGCCTGAGACTCTTATCACATATTGAGCTTTAAGCTTTTTTTCACTAATGACTCAAGTCATAACTGCTTCTATCTTTTCATTGCATTCATGTAATAAAATGCATCAATCACATTTGCATATCCTCATTTAATCACATGCGCATATCATCGGACCTTAGTTCGGTATTCAATATTAAAGTTGAGAATCACTTATTTCAATCAAATTCACATACAAGGAATACTTCAATGTTCTCACATTTGTCAAACTCCTTGGACATATATTGTCCAGAAATAACACATTCACATTATGTAATCATTCAATTCATAATATAAATAAAAAAATAGTAAGGTAAGACCATCTAAGTCTACTCATATTACGCTCTAGATTAGCATTTGCTTCCATGATCTGGAAACGTCTGAATGTGGATGTTTATCCTGCACATCATCAATATGCAATACACACATCATGCACACGTTACAACTTTGCATAATTTTAAGAACTCATTTATGCACAAATATGCATATGGACTATATACAATGCATGCTCAATGACATTTCCGGGTATTTTTCCATTATTCAAATCACATACTCAATCCAATATCAAACTTACTTAGTTATCATTTATACTTAGGGTTTATGTCTCAATAAAACCATTATAATCACAATTCCTTTCTCCCTTGGTCAAATTTACATTTTTCCAGAATTATCATTTCGGGTCAACTTTATATGTTCTTTTTGACCCTAAAAATGAAGTAATTTGGTAGCACTTTCTTCTAGAAACTTGTTTTCCATAGCCTTAAGTTTCTAATGACACTAAAATCATTTAATTTGGTTTAGTATTTTGAAAGCTATCCTCCAAATATTTTCGGACAGTTCTCATCCTGAAACAGTACACCATTCTCTGCACTTTCTTCACTGTCATTTTCCTATATTTTCATTTTCTACATTCTCTTAAATTTCTTCCTTTAACTATCATGTAAACAATCTTTCTCATCTCCAAATATCGTCATACAACTATTCTTCAACTCTAAATTCATTCTTTTATTCATCTCTA
>JAOQMP010000043.1:0-11534 GCA_027563575.1 Erythroxylum pedicellare | reverse complement strand
TAGATTATGTTTCAAAATGGGTTAAAGTTAAGGCTACCCATACTAATAATGCTAAAGTTATTGTCGATTTTCTTAAGTCTCATATTTTTGTCAAGTTTGGAGTGCCTAAAGCAATAACCAATGACCGTGGAACTCATTTTTGTAATAGAATTATTGAGGCTTTACTAAAGAAATATGGAGTTACACACTGAACTTCAATACAACATACCATTCCCAGACAAGTGGACAAGCTGAAGTTTCTAACAGGAAAATCAAATCAATTTTAGAGAAAGTGGTTAATCCTAACAGGAAATATTGGAGTTTGCATTTAAACAACTTGTTATGGGCATATAGGATAGCATATTGGAATGTCACTATACAGGTTAGTATTCAAAAAACCTTGTCATTTACATGTAGAATTGGAATATAAGACTCACTGGGCTGTCAAACAATGCAATTTGGATTTGACTGAGGTTGGAATTAATCGAAAATTACAATTGCATGGGTTGGAAGAGATACGTAATGATGCTTATGAGAGTGCTAAAATACATAAAGAAAAGACTAAAGCCCTTCACGATAAAATCTTATCTAGAAAAGAATTTTCCATAAGTCAAAAAGTCCTTCTTTATCACTCTAAACTAAAGCTCTTTCTTGGTAAATTACGATCTTATTGGATAGGTCTATTTGTTGTTACTAATGTTTTCTCCCATGATGTAGTTGAAATTTAGAGTTTAGACACTTTTAAAGTGTTTAAAGTTAATAAACACCAATTGAAACCATATTATGAGAATTTGTAGGTTGAAACTGCAGAAGAAATTGAATTGGCTTAGCCAATTTACTTTGAGTAAGTCAATAAATTTTTCAGCTGCTAATTTGACGTTAAAGAAGCGCTTTTGAGAGGCACCTCCAGATTTATTTTAATTTAAGTTGTTTCACTTTTTATTTCATTTTGTTTATCTTAATTTTATAAAAAAGGTGTATAATGATAGACTTTAATTAGGCAAAGTAAGTATGTGTTAATTTATGTTTTGTTTTATAGATACACTTTCACCCCACCTAGACTGACCGTATAACCTACTCTTCACCCGCATTGGCGAAAAAAAGAACTGTGACTACCAACATATCCACAGCCACAACTTTGCCCACCGCAAGACATCCTTCTGCAAATGATCCGACTATTTTAGCCCTCATACAATGAATAGAGCACATATTGGTCAGATTGGAGCACAATCAACTAGCTTTCTTTGAACACCAGAAGTTTCAACTGCCTTTTCCACCAACATCTTGATGTATTAATAGAGAAGCTTCTTAAACCTTTATTTTCTTTATTTTCTTATGGTTTTTCTTTTTGTGAGTACATTGAGGACAATGTAAATTAAGTGTGGAGGAAGGCAACATTGAATGTTTGTGTGACTGTGATTTTTGAATTTACTGTTTCTTTGCTCATTTTGATTTTGATTTTTTTCTTTTATGTCTGTTAAGTTACATGTAATATGTGTTAAACTATGAAATTCTATCTTCGTAGTTGAAATGAGACTGAATTGCACACTTGAAGTCGAATTAGGCCAGTTGAATAGAAGGTTAATCATGGTGATCAATTAAAGTAGTTGGTTAGATATTCTTACTCGGAAATTGAAGCTTGAGTGATTAAGTAACGAATAGAAGCATAATGGATTTTCAATTGAGCCTATGTGAGGAATTAAGCCTATATGACTCTATTCAAAAGTCATTTCATCTTTGTATGTGTGATACTCTCTTAGGTGATTAACTTCAAAACTTGCTGTGAACTGGTTTGAATCTATTAGATGCGTGCTAGATAGAAATGATTAAGGTCCTTTTTCTTTTAACCCTTGACTTAAATTAAATGAACCACTTATCTTATTTCTCCTTATAAACTCCTTTGAGCCTTTACCCCTTTTGTTTCTTAAAGAAAACACCTCATTCTAAAAGGTCAAACCCTATTAGCCTGACTTATTCACAAGTTTAATAAAGTGCTAAGTTAGCTAGTTTTGGGACTTGTGGCTATATTTTTCCTTAGATGAATTTACTGACACTTTTACTCATAGAGCACATTGTATTTAGCTGCTATTATTGTTCATTATTTCATTAGTATATATAAAAATGACAAAAAAAAGAAAACAAAAAAAGAAAAGAATCAAGTATAGTAGCAATAATAAGTGTTGAGTAGTTAGTTATTTACATGCAATTCTAAGAAATATATTTTGTTGTCCCTTTGTATACTTAGTGTTTTATGACTACTTATGAAGAACCACTTAAATCCCTTTTTGACTCACCTTAACCTTAGCCCCATTACAACCTCAATTAAAGCCCTTCTGATTTATTTTAGCATGTAATCACTGTAGAAGAGAATTAGTGTATTTGTAAGCCTATGGTTGTGTGATTTCTTATAGGGACTTTTGAGCGAAAGACCAACCTATAAACACTTGAGTGAAATGAGTGAATCCTGTGAGGAAAATCCATTATGAGTTTATGCTTATATTTGAATGATAGTATCATAAGTTGAGCTTGTTTATATGCACTGATGAAAACTAATCATAATGTGTGTAATAGCTTGACATTCGATTAACCAAAGTTTGAATGATTGCATGCGACTAGTTTCTTTGAAAACAAATTAATAAAATTTGATGGACGTGTTTAATTTGGTTGAGGGTGAGCAAAAGATTAAGTATGAGGGAGTTTGTTAGTGTCTTTATTTTCTATCTTTTTGTACCTTAATTTTCTTTGTTTTTGAGGTTTGAAGATATACTTAATGGAAATTAATCGTGTTTTATGTCAAGGTGTATTTTAGAACCAAATAGAAAGAACTGTAAAACATTTTGGGGCAAAAAAAGGTTGAACCAGGCGTTGAGCCTAACTAGACATGGCCTCGTGCAGTGATACTTATGTGACAGTCAACAACAAATTTTTTTAGAAATTTTGTTTTGGGCTTTAGCCTTGCATTTGAAGGTTGCAACGGGTGGAAGCACAAAACAACAACATAAGAAGAAAACAAAAGAACAAAAAGCATGCAACACTAGGAGAACATCTGCCCCAAAAGGACCAAAATGACACAGCACAGTAACGTAGAAGCAAACTGAAAAACCAAAGGGGGTAGTTTCGTAAACTTTCTGATTCGTTTCTAGCAAACAAAAAAATCAAAAAAATTAAGAGAACTAAAAGTAAATCAACACGAGAAATTTGAGAACACAGTTTAGTACACCTTGCCTATATCTACGAGGCCCTTACCCAGCTTAATAACTTTCACCGAAGTACAATAGATTTACCCAATTACTGAGCCGACACCACTCAACCATTGACACTATCTCTTAACCTCACTTCCTGTAAAAAAATTTTACACCCAATAGTACGATTGCCTCTAACTAACCTCGACAGAGGATTTTCTCAATTAATCTTTTGATGAAAGAACAATAAACAAATAACTCAAGTGATTAGAATAATAAAGGACAAAAACTAAATACACTTGAGATAGAGAAAGAACTTCCTTATAATTTCAGTTTCTCAAAATAATTTTTCAATTGAAACGATCCATCCAAATTTAATAGCTTCAATTAGATTATATGGAAGTATAGACAATTGTTGAAGCCCACGGTGTTGATCTCATTAACACATCGCACAACTCAGATGAAGACCTCTTGAATAAAACAATAGGATAACCCACTTCACTGTAGCAATTTCAAACACACTACCCCATAGCTCCTTTACCGTTGCTTCAAATCACACAACAACGTTATTTAGCTATATTCCAAGATATACACCACCGCACTCACTATTGCATTGAACAATTAATTACCCTCACTTTAATGCCACACACCCACACTATTTCTCAATGCCATAGTCTTTATTTTTCTTGACAATTAATGCCCACACATGCTATGCCACAAACGCACATCACTACTTTAACACCCACTGCACACACATGCCATCTTCACTTTTTACACCCACTGCACTTTAATTGCTAGACACCCATGCAAGATACACACCAGCACTTGACTCACGCACAACACTAATATATTTGTTCATCTATTAACCCCACTATCTTGGATTGCCGCAATGTATGTGTTTTTCTTAATTAACAACTAACGCACACCTCCAACACTCTGTTACCTTACGCAAGTAAGATTTAATTCGGCTGTTGATCAAAGATGTGCACAATCCACACAAGCAAATAAAGTCCTACAACAACCACGCAACAATCACGTCCCAGTTCAAACCCGCAAAATAAAATTCCTTTTTCTGCTCTCCACAAAATCCACGCAAAACACAATTCAATTATTATTATGATAATAGACTTCAATTCAAGATATGATTCTTTTTCAACTAGAAGATTATCTATATATCTTTTGAATCTAAGTTATTATTCAATTACTATCTTATCTGTCTAATTAATAAATAATGTCAAAATTAATTATTTAAATTTATAACATATATCCTAACGCAAACAACGTAGTGCAACAGACTAGGGCAGCCAAAAGCAAAACAATGCACTCCAAAACGATGTAGCACAGATGTGAGGGAATGGAAGTGAAACACCTATGCCTACGTTTCATGCTGGGGTTTAAAATGACACTGTTCATGACTAACATATTAAATTGTCAAATCAGTGAACAGGAAAGAGGGTTAGCGTGAAGAAAACAAGGTGGCGGCTCAAGCAATAAAAGGAAGAGAAAACAAAATCAAGGGGGGTGCGACTAAGAGGAGGAGGACAGAAAACGTCCATAGAGAAGAATAACGCCCAGCAGAAAAGAGAAAAATCAAGCCCCAAGGACAGCGGTTGGTCAGTAAACAAAGATGAAAATCAAGAATGCTCCAAACGTGGACAACCCCAAATAGTTAAGAAAATTTGTGATGATGGGTAATTAAACTTTTATTTCTTGATTTACAGAATTTTAATTATTGAACTCTGAATGTTGTGAAACTTTCGTTCTTTATTTGGATCGGTTTATTAGTCAAGTATTAATTATTTTTCTAGGGTATTATTTAATTATTTGATTTTACAGTTAAGTGTACAACTAATTTATAATTTTATTCAATCAATTGTTAGATTAAATAGATTGATGTTTAATTCTTTTAATCAAAAGTAGTGACTAGGATTTTTGACTACTACGTACATAATTCTAAGAAAAATAGTTGTCTAGGTTAAATATATACATTGTATGTAAAATAGTTGTTTAGGTTAAATATATACATTGTATGTATACTGTTTAGTTTATCAATTTTCTTGATTCATAAAGTTATTAATTAATTAAATTTGATATCGTATTCAGGTTATTGATTAATAAGGGTTAATTTGAATACATGTTTCTGTTAACTAAATATAAGGGAAAATAGGTAAAGAAATTTACCACTACGAATATTTAACCAATAAATTGATTATTGTTAATATCGATGATCAACACAAGTTCAATACTTAAGGAGACCAGAAATCAAGATTTATTCCTGTTGATTGTTAAATTTTTATTGTTTTGTTATTAGTTATTTTTTAATTTCGTATTCTAATTTAATTTTGTTTAATCCACAATTTAAAAACTCCATTTATTGTGTAACTAATAATGTCTGAATTTTTCGTGAGGTCAATTCTCTTTTTTACTACTACATTAATTTATATTACAAAATGTTAGTTTTTTTAAATATTTAATTGCTTACTACAACATTCACCGAGCATGCATATGTTTGGTGTTTGGTAGTGAGGGCATGAAACTATCTGTGTCAATAACTGCTATTTGAACCCGGCAGTGAGACAGGTAGAAGGCATCAAATCTATGACTTTGGGAGGCGAGTTTCCATGTGAAGCATTTAATGTGTGAACAGTACAAGCTTCCAATCAACTCCCTCCTGTCTAAAATAAATCTCTCCTGTTTAAAATAAAAGTTGTTTTAGAGAGATTTTAATTATTCAAAATAAGTGTCATTCACAATTTTTCATGGATAGTTATAATTTTATTTTTAAAATTAAAAGTTATTCAAAATAAGTGTCATTCACAATTTTTCATGGATATTTATAATTTTATTTTTAAAATTACCTTTTAATTTCTCTCACGTCCTAATTATACAGATTACATTTTCAAGATAATTTAACATCAATTAAAGAGGGTATATCAAACATTTCACTAACTTTCTTAATAAGTATGCATCTCTCTAAAATGACTTTTATTTTAAACAGGAGGGAGTATAATCTAAGCAAGGACAACTAAAGTAAATTGCAGTTAAGTCGAACGAGATTCTTTGTGCCAAATCCTCGGCACAAAGATATCTTAGATTAACAACTACTAGATTTTCCTAAATCCCTCGCATGTTTCAGTGAGACTTTCATTAGATGTTGACGTTGTTGTATGTTTATAAAAAATCAATTTATGTATTTATTATTTACCTAAAAATAATAAACTAAAATCGAAGTCAACTTTTTCAAATTTCATGCTAACCAACATTTACTTAGCCAATTAATTATAACAAAAATTTGAAAATAAATTGAAAAGAGGAAGTTTTTTGAAATAGGATTTAATTAGAACAATACAGCAGATGTCGTCCCTAAGTACCAAGATTTGAGGATGTTAAGAATGATGCCCTGAGTGTCGGCATTTTTTCACTTTTGTTGTATCGACGCTTGGCTCAAGCTTAATGAGTCTTGGCCGGTTAGATAGAGGTTTGGGTTTTGACATTTGATTTCAGACTGTAAACTAATTAAAGGAATGGGAAAAGTAGTTCAAAACTTAGTAGTTTCTGGTAACTAAAAACAATTACCACCCCTACTTTAGATTTTAACGTTTCTGACAGTAACAGCACAATGAAAGTGAAGAATTAAGACCCACCTGATCGGAGCACTGAACTTAAAGCAGTGATCTTTAGATTGGCAGTAATGGTCCACGCATCCCTCCATTTTTGTGTCTTCTGCGACTTCTTGGGACTTTGCTCTTGTGTTTCAAAGGCTGTGGCAACATCGTGGGACTGTTTTCTTATATAGGATGGATTTATCTCGTAAAAGACAGAAATGACAATCCGTCCACGAGTTTGATGACATGCAACGATGTCCTTGATTTAACAGTTCAATTCAGAGGAGCACCAGAACAAGTTTCAGCCAGCCCAGTTAGTCGAGGAGCTAATGGAGGGGCCTATAAGCATCAGAATATTCTCAGAAGTGAAGACTCAGTTTTCCTTGCTTAGATAATGACACAAAAAAATCGGCTAAAAGTCCACGTCAGAAGTTCAAATGGTCAACATTTACAAACAAACGACATTCCATAAATTTGTTAATGAATTAAACTACCTAATGGGCTTTCAAGCTCAAGCATTCCCATCAGATTAAGTGAGCAACCTATCATGAGAAAGTTTTACCTCGACAGCCTTATCAACCAATGCATCTGTGATCGCTTTAACTGCTAGAGGTGCGAAATCATTCAATGATTTTCCACCTTGCAATATGCTTTGCTTTACTACATCAAGAATATCAGCAGAACGTGAAGATAGAAGCTTAAATACTTGTTCAATATAGTTCCCACAGACCTCCTTAGAGAGAAAATTAATGTCATAAATAATTGGCAAAAAAAAACAGTGCTAATTAAGCATTCACAAGTGGTGCTGATACAATCTGGTACACTACAAATACAGTTTGCAAATCTGGGTACAAGAACGTAGAACAGAAAATGGAATTTAGATGGATAAAGCATGCTACCGAATGCCAAATGTAGACAGACAAAGATGGGCACTATAGGGTAATAAACATGCAAACACATAAATGCTACTCTTTCTTAAGTAAAAGATGTGGTAGAATCACGGAATAATACATACATAAACAAAATCATCAGGAGCAGCAGAAGTTGCCCATTCAGACCCAGATGTGGTGCCAACATTACCCATCCTCCTAGCAGCCACTCCAGATGACAACCAGCTCGACTATATGTAAGGCAATAAATAGAAATTTAGCGTCGTGGAGCTTATGTCTTTCAAGGACATTGTAAATCAAATACATCGAATTTGCTATAAAACATAATACCTTGAAAGCAGCTGTAAGCATAAGCGAAGGAACTTGTCAGAGGAAGAGACAATAAGAACGTCTTCTTTCCAACAAGATCTATGGCTCTCCAAGAGAGTGGTACGCTGTTTCAAAGTTAAGCCACTGGATTCTCCATTCTGAACAGGTATGAGAGTGGTAGCTAAGAGTGTTGAATCCAGAGCCCCTGCTATTTCTTGAAACCTGTGCACATTCAAGAACCATATACTCCTATCAAATACATAGCCATGAGCAAATTTCATATCGAACATATTTGTAGAAAGAGTTGCCAAACCAACCTTAACAAGAAATAAACTCCAATATTCCATTGCTTCATGAAATCAGCATAAACTGTCTGTGCTAGAAATTTTGCATCAGCAGATCTGGATGGACAATAGCCTTGCATGACAAGTGGATGTCATAACTACAACGAATAGCATATTGGCTCAACATATCACAATAGAATGCCCCAAAACAGTCAAATCTGAATAGAGCACGGTGAGGGAGAGAGCGGCGGCAAACAGATTGAGAACATATGACAATTTTAGGGCACTAGCGATAATGAAGATGAAGACGATAAGATGTCTAAGTCAAGGTGAAAATTGGAAGACTAACAGAGTATGTGAATTTTTCTATCAGTTGTGAATTTTTGTAAGTAGAACGACGGTGTTTTGGGGCTGAGAAAGAGTAAGACATAGTAACTTTAGATAGAGGAGCGACTGTCCAGTGTCCACAGCTGGCCTGCCTTCATTTTTTTTATCATCTTCTATCTGCGTATGTCCACAACTGGCCTTCCTTCAATTTTTTTTCTCTATTCTATCCACGTATGTCCACAACTGACCGACCTTCATTTTTTTTTTCTTCTTGCATTTGGAGTCGGCAACAACAGCTTCTTCTATCTTCACCGTGGACATTGGAGTAGGAAGCTCGAATGCTTAATAGAATTCATCCTGATCTTAGGAATTTAATGGAGTGACCCCGCACTTCAGGATTTCTATAGTCGAATGCTTAATAGAATACATCCTCAACTTGAACAAGGCTACATCCCCTAACGAATAACCATGTCCATCTACCCAATCGCAAAATATATCAGGAAAGACGACTACCACGTGCTCCTTAAGTGCGTCTTCAATGGCACGTGTAGAAAACACTGTATCTTTGAAGGCAGCATGGTAATTGTCTCCAAAATAGCAATCATATCTAAGATAGACAATCCTATCAAAACCTTTCCTCGAAGGCTTAACGCACACAAATAAGGCAACCCTCAACATATCACGATTAAGCCAACGAGGAGGAATGGGGACTTCCACTGAATCACCCATACTTTGATACTCGACCCACTCTGGTATTCTACTTCCAGGATAATGCATATGATGTCGAACCTAAACAACAACAACAACACAAATTAGTGATTATACCAACACAAAATAAAGAAGAGAAAAAAAAGATAGTTACATACCCGTGGTTTGTGATATTCTAACAGTAGACCTGCAACTTCCTGGCATTCATCTTCGTCCAACTTTAGGCAATTCCATAAACAAAATCTCTTTTCAGTGCCTTCTGACCCAAGGACTAACTGTTTGAGGGTCCATATTTGCTCTAGTGCAGTGCAATTATCAGCTTTTAACTCAATGACACTCGATGGAAATTCTGGCAAGGATATAAGCCTTTTGCAGCAACTTATATCAAATTTTTTCAAGTTTGAAAGTTGTTTGATGGTCGAAGGGATTCTCTCAAAATTATTTCCTCTTAAATGTAAACAAGTTACAGAAGATAGAAAGCTCAATTTCTCAGATAGTTTCCTTAAATTAAGGCCTGAAAGGGTCAGATATTTTAAAGAAGAGGTGCCTTCTAACAACAAAGGCAACAAATGGGGGTCTATAACCGGATGATGATGCGTTTCTACTGAGTTAGATGGGGGACCATCCAGATATACATATTCAATACCTAAATTCTTCAGCCCTTTTAGATTGCCAATAGATAATGGTATCTCTAGGTGGTCTTTACCAATCAACTTAAGTTTCTGTAAACTATACATGTTCTCTGAGATTTCAGGAAGCTTCTTTAGCCTCCAGCAACATCTTAAATCAAGGCTTCTAAGAGATGTTACCGCATTGAAAAAGTTGCTTGGAAGGCTTTCGAGCTTATCACAAAACAACATTCGTAATTCTTCCAATTTGCCAAGGTGTTCAACTAATGATGAAGGTATTTGTTCTATAGCTGTCTAACTTAAGTCCATATACTTTATGTTGCTTGAAACTTCTGGGAATGTGTTCAAATTCTCGCAACCCCAAAGATTAAGATTTTCAACAGCTTGTAGAAGTCCAACTCCACTACTCGGAAGATGACTTATGTTTTTGCAACCTATCAAACTTACGGACGTAACCTTGCCCAATTGCCATCCATATATGTAAGATGGAATTTTAATCAAACTGCAAAAACGACAAAGAACCGCACCAAATTTCGATTGAGATGCCACTAAATATCCCTTATTCTCGTCCTGCAGTTAGCAAAAGGAAAAGGGATTAATTCTCATCCATTGCTGCTTTCAAACTTACTTACAAGAATATTAAAATAAAAGGCATAAGATAAGTACCCTGACTTCTTCCACGAATCGTTTTATCTTGCTATTGGGTAATCCAAGCACAATCAGATGGTTTGGTCGAAAATTGCGTGGAAAATATTCCAATGGATATTCATCCCAGTGAATATATGTTAGCTCATTTGGAAGATAATCAAGACCTTGAGGGAGATGTAGATTACTTTTCTCTTCAAAGCATCCGTATGATCTATTAGGCACATAGAATTTGAGAAATTTAAGATTAGGTGTTTTCATGAACACTTTAGGATTTAAATCTATCTTGCTTATCTTAGACGCGTCCAATATTATGCTTTCCACTGCTTCCGCTCCCTAACAAATAACAATCAAATATTTCTTTTAGTAGAAAAGAAAGTATAAAAGATTCTCAAAATTTATATTATAATAATGGAAGGGATGTTTAAAATATCCTTATTTAAAAACCATAAGTTCAAAGTGCTACAAAGTATGCTTTCTTAAAAATCTCATATAGAAAGCAAGTAACTGATTTTACCTTGTCCTGTGCAAGTACTTTAAAGACATCTTCTGGATCCCATAGTTTGCTACGTTCATTTGGATGTTTAGATTCTAGACGTACAATTTCCTTTCCCATTTCTTGCATTAAGTCATGCATTTCTAATGTGTTTTGGGAAATGGTCACAAAACACTTGTCGACTAGAACACTTATTATACTATCTATTATATCTGCATCAAACTCGAACACTCGCATCACAACATCTTTGTTGTCACCTTTGAAAAAACATGCCATATGAAGAAAGATGTCTTTCTCCATCCTATCTAAGCCATCGAAGCCAATTTGTAACGCATCTTGAATTTTCTTGTTTGGAACCATTGACAACTTTTCCAACGCACTTTCCCACTCTTTTGTCATTTTCCCACTTAGGGAGGAGCCTAAAACCTTCAAAGCTAAAGGATTGCCTTGTGCATATTTAACAATTGAGCTAGACAAGGA
>JAOQMP010000041.1:39198-50764 GCA_027563575.1 Erythroxylum pedicellare | reverse complement strand
CGCTTCCCCCCCCCCACCCCCTTTTTTTTTTCTCGTGACCTTTATAGAATATTGGAGAGGCAAGCCACTATACAAGTCTCACTATTTTTATATGGAATTAATTATAAGATTTAAAAAATAAATCTTCTTTGTGATTTTAAAAAATTAAATAATTAGTTTTTTAAATTTTACAAAAAAAAACTATTCAAATTTTTAGTTTTCAAATAAATAATAATAAACCACATACAAAATAAAAGAATATCAAACATAATTAATCAAATATTATTTACTTAAGAATTCAACTCAACTTTTAAACTTGAATAGAAATAGCAAAATTTTGAATTAAATTAATAATTTATCATAAATATCTTAAATTCTTCATTTAAGTCAATCTTAATTGAATTCGATTCTATTTAAGAGTTGTGTTAACTTACTGTATTAGAGACATTTGATGTTTATACTGTGTGTATGTTATCATTATTTTCTTAAATTACAAGAGAAGAGTATGACTTTGGCCTTAATTATATTAGATCTCATGTTATTTAACATTTTTTCAATCTCTATATTATAAAAAATTTCATTTACTTCTTATTTATTATACAAATTTTTGACATATTTTGTTTTTTTATTTATTTTGAAAATATATTATTTTTTGAGTTTAAAAAAGTCAGTATAACTAATAAAATATAACATAAAGGCTGTGTGATGGCTAAAATAATAATATGAGATAAATAATAATTTTAAAAAATAAATAGAGAGAGTCATAATGTATTTATCTTTTAATGTAATTCAAGTGTCATAAATGATGTTACGACCTCATCATTAATTTTCACTATTATCTAAGAGCCCTCTGGTTTCAATTTCCAAATTAAGCATGAAGGGGTGTTGGTATTAATTATTATAAGACCATGGTTAGAGATAATATACATATATATAAATAAAAGACTAATAATCATAACCTCTCAAATGCAAAAGGCATAAGTAATGATTGTAGCAGAAAAGAGACCAAACATCTCTTGCTTCAAATGCAAGCCTTTTGAGTTGCTTCTGTTTGAAGATTTATTCTCTGATTAACCCTTACACCATTTTGTTCTATAAAATTCCATGTCTTATCTTCTCAATCTTTGCTTTTCTGTTCCATGCTTGGATTGTTTTGTTCTAACTCATAACACGTACACCCTCATCTTCAAGACCCGACAAGGCAACATGTTCATAAAAGCTTCAACTAAGGGTGGCCCTTCTTTTTAGAACAGATCTCTTTTTCGGGCTTGTTATCTATATATAGATATATATAACAATTTACGTCACTCTTAATTCGGTTTCTTAAGCATAAGCAATGATTATTACAGGGCTTACCTTATTATAAAATTAAATTCCATATAGTATAAGTATTTTGTTGTTATTTTTGATTAAAATTTAATAAAAATGTTCTAAATATCATAATAATCAAAATACAAAAGAAGTTTATATACTTTGCTTAAAGGAAACTTCAGTCAACACAAATATCTATTACCTTGCTAATTTTTTATTATATATAAAACAAATGGACAAGGCCAGATACCCCTGATCTTCTTTATTTGTACGGATCAGCTTTTTGTAGTGTAAATATCACCGTTTACTATACAAGAAGGAAGTAGTAGCGGTGGACCTGTACGTGTAATGTAATGCAATGAACTGCCCACAAACACACACGTATGAGTAGAAGTCACCGGCGACACCAGAATCAAGGCCATCTTGGGTTTGATGCTCATTAACTTATTAATGGTGGATGATCTGTGACTGGGACTGACCATAGTGAGAGCTAAACCCCTATGATATGGTATGATATGTTTATATCTATATATATTGGACTTGATGCCTCTTGTATCATTGACTCATACGTATTATCCTGTCGTGGTGTGAGTATACTTTTTTTTATATAGATAGATAGTAATGATCTGTGATCACGAAAACTCGGATTTAGATTACACTTACACCACACGAAACTAATGGGATGCAAGTTGAGCTCTAGAACGGCAATCCTATTTTAAGAGAAGAAACTGAAATACATCAAAAACCAAATACAACAAAAGGTGAGTTTGGCAGGGCATGCATGATTTGTCGAACTCGGTGTACTTCCCTAGCTGTCTTTAGTTTATGGAGTCATATACATACGGAGGAGATGAAGTGACGCCTGGCCAGACCGACGACGGCTCTCGAGAACCAGACCGGTCTCTCTGCTTTGGTTTTGCTAATCCTTATGATTCTTTTATTATTTTTTTAATTTTTTCTCACTTTAATTCAAACATGGGATCTTTAAAGACTAACGGATACCCACACTTTCTTCAAGAAAAATAAATAATAAATCCATTTTCACGTTTTTTGAAATGAAGAACTAATTAATCATCTTGTTCTAAAGATCCAAGCAAGTAAAACTAAACACTAAGGTTAGAAATATCTTAGATGATTTATTTAATAAATAACTTCTCAAACTTTTAAATAAATATAATTATATGATTTTTTCAATACAAATCTATATTTATAAAATTGAATTTGTCTTTTCCATTAAAAGAAAAGATATTAACTAAATTTGTAGGTAATTAAAAAACCCATTTTTAAATAATTTCTCAAACTCGTAAACTTTTAAATAAATAGAATTATATTATTTTTTAGTTGGAATTTAATAAAATTTGACATTTATTAAAAAATATTTTTACATAACCAAAATTTTCATATATAAAGGCAATTAAAAGTTAAATAAGTGATATTTTTCCTTAATTTTAGAAATAATCTCTTTACTAATTAAAAGTAAGGTTATATATTATTGGACCTTTTAGATATCGCATATTAGTGGGATAGTGATGTTTTTGTTGTATTGGTGTGTTTATCCTTTGATGGAGTTCATGTGACAAAGGATTACAAACTCATGTGAGATATTTTAGTCTTGAGATTATTACAAGCAGGCGTGCTGCTTCCGCCTGATGACTTCTACGTGATCGTTTGTTTCTCCTACAAAAAACCATCGATCTCGACAGTTCCTATGTGACCTCGCGTTTCTATTGCCAGAAGAACCAAATCCACATGTTTCTAAATACAAAGAAATGGTACATAAACCAAAACTCGATAGACCAATTCGGTAGCTTTCTCTACTACATAAGCCAGCTCTTCAGTTACTCATCACTTGGTGAATGTGATTAACACAAGCCAGCTCTTCAGTTACTCATCACTTGGTGAATGTGATCAACATAACCCAGCTCTTCAGTTACTATCACTTAGTTAATGCGGTCAACATAGTGGTCAACATAGGCGAGCTTTTCAGTTACTCATCACTATCACTTGGTGAATGTAGCCATGGATGTGGCATTGTGGTGAAGGAGAGAGGCTAACTAACGAATCACTTTTAATGGTGGGGATGAATATGATTCATATTGGAAATCAAAGAAGGAACAAGGACAATTTCACAAGTCGGCTTCCTTGTTTCATGTGTTGTACGATTTAAGTTACTTTGTGTGACTATTTAAGTCCAAATTTGTTTTTGTAATTTTCTTAAAAATTCTTGTCCGGTCAAAAAATAAAATTAAAGTACACGTAGTATAAATATTAAATGTAAATTAATTAAATATTATTTATACGATGATTCAATTCAATTTTTAAGTATAAACTAAATAATTAAATATGATTTAAATTAATAATTTATTATAATTATCAGTCTAAAACTTGATTAATTACTATATCACATTGTACTAACTTAATTAAATTAATAATTATTCTTTCCTTCCAAAAATTGATCTTTGTTTTGTGTAGAAGTATTATGTTGGCTTGTAAATTTCACTTGTTACCATAAAACCAAACCGTCTTTTCGAGGTTAACCCAAATTTTCTTATTGACTTCTTAAATCATTCGTAATTAATTATGATTAAGTGTAATCTAATGATTAAGTGTAATCTAAGTCAAGCAATTATGTTTCCTCTCACTTTCCAAAAATAGACATTCCTTATAATAAGAAGGATTTGACATGAAGGAATTTCAGGAAGTCAACATTAAATGTAAATCGTAATTCATTTACTAAAGAAAATATTACAAAATAAGGGAAATAATAAAATTCTCTAAAAAAAGATCAAAAATAACATATAAACTAAATAGTATTAGTTAATAAATTGCGGGTCATTCTAAAAGAACCTTTCTATTAGTTAGGACGGAGAGTGTGTAACACTTGTGAGAAGCACACGACATCCCATTGGAGTGGCAGTCCATGAGACCATGATTAGTCATGTGTGATGTGACTGTGAAGAGGACGTCGGCAACAACTTCACCGGAGGCTGTGGGGTTGTTGGACTGTTAGGTTTGAAAACCGGTCCGGTTACTGCGCACCACTTAACTGTTTTACATTTACTTTGGTTATAATCGTAATTATTGAATTGACTAAAATTACGGAGAGGAGGGAGTGCCACTGTGGTGGTGGTAGTGAGCAGTGAACACTGTACCGAGGGTGGCATAAGCACATCTCGAGAAACAGAAAAAAGACCAGAGAAGTAAAAAAAAAAAAAAAAGATTTATAAAATGGCGGCGAATTCTAGGTTGCCGGCCACGTTAGTGCTGGCTGTAATAAAAAGTTAATTTTTAATAAATGTAAAAAAATGTTTTTATTTTAAGAGGTAGAAAATTATTAACCCACCACCCACTCTCAAAGGCCAGCACACAATGAAGTGTCCCACACCAACCAATTTACCAACATACCCTCATATTCACCGTGTCTTCTCTCAGAAATCAACGGTCGGTCGGTCTAAGGGTAAAAGAGTAAGTGAGCGGTCAAAGTTATGTGTGTGTGTGTGTGTTTCACATATTTTCTTGATTTTTTGACCGGCAACATTTTAACCGGACCCGGGTATCTTGGGCCTCACGTGACTGGCGTCACGTTAACCGAGGCCAAGAGTTTGCCCTGCTGAGTGCCAGAGCTTGAGGTCGGGCCCATTCGTTCCACGTGTCATGATCCTACTGAATCATCGGGATACGGCGGCTCGTATAGTAAATTTAATACATGTCTTTTATGATCATCGCCGGAATCTTCGGCCTCGACTCACCGCCTTTGACATGACTACGACTCGTTAAGCTTATCATGTTTTCACACATTCACTATAAAGGAAATGCACATTAAAATTGATGTGAATTTGTTTTTAATAATAAATAATAAATTTTTATTATTTATTATTAAAAAATTTTATTATCAATCTCAAATATACATTCAAAATTTGAACATATATTTCAATTGAACCTATCACTTAGTTGATCAAATAACTTACTTAGATCTTATTATTTGTATTCGATAAATATTAAAAGATATCACAAAATCTCTAATTCTTTTTTTAAAATATGGTAATGTGGTGAAGAAAATATAAACTCTTGATTAAAATTACAAAATGGGAAGTAGTTTTTCCTAAACATGGTGGATTTGGTGCGAATCTCACTAACCTGTTATCAAAATTTAATGCCAAGTGATTCTTAAGTTGACCATAAGAGTTTAGTACATAAAAATTAATACATTTAATCTAAATTTTCCTTTTATTTTCGTAATAATAAATTTTGATTTAAAAAAAAAATAAGTGGTTTGAAAAATCGGAAAGAGATAGATAATGAATTCGGCCTACTAATTTGGGTTTCCCAATTTCGGCTGTTGGATCCTATAAAACAGCGATTTCAGTGTTTTCTTCCCCGCAATTAGTAAACCCACTTTCTCTCTCTCACGGAAGAGTACACTCCCAAGCTCTCTTCTGTCTTATAGACTTTTTCTGATAACTTTCTCTCCTCCATTTTCACTTCTTCTTGCCTTTCCTGGGTATTTTCTTGTTTTGGGAAGGATTTAAGGCCTGTCTGTTCCTGGGTTGTTTGTTTCTTAAGTAGGAAAAACAGCTTTTGTTTCTGTTTTCGTCTTCCTATAAGTAGAGATTTTGAGGTTTGGAGCCTTGAGTTTTTTCTTCTTCTTCTTCTGGTTCAGAGACGGAGTGACTGTTCGGGTGTTTGAAAGGTTTCGAGATTTTAATAGTGTTTAGTGAGCCTTTTTATGTCATTTTGGCAGGTTTCTGAATCACCCTTGTCTCTCCTTATCTCAAAGTTTTAATCTTCAGCAACACGACTCTTTCACCTTTTGTTCTCTTTATTTGCTTTTTTGGTCTCTTTCCATGCCAATGCAGAATCTGTGAAGGGAAAACCCAGAAAAAGAGAAACACAAACATGGACTTGAAGAGCAACTTTCTGTGTCCGATCAAGTTCACGGAACACAGAGAAGTCACTAAGAAATTTTCCAAACCATCTTTCAGAACCAGAAAAGTCTCTGATGAGAGGAGTCACCAACCTGACCAGAACGTCCCACGGGTGGTCCGGATCGCCATCGTCGACAACGAGGCTACAGACTCCTCCAGCGACGACGAGTGTGAGCTATTTGGTCGTCACCGAGTGAAACGCTATGTGAACGAGATCAACATAGAAGCTACATGTAAAGAAGCGAGTACTACTACTGCTACTAGTACTCTAATCTCCAATACCCGAAAAAGAAGAGCGAGTACTGTCCTACCGTCACGAAGCCGCCCACTGAAACTTAACTCTGCAGCGACGACATCAAATGGAAGAAAGTTTCGCGGCGTACGGCAACGGCCGTGGGGCAAATGGGCGGCTGAGATTCGCGATCCTGCGAGACGTGTACGGCTCTGGTTAGGCACTTATGATACTGCCGAAGAAGCTGCGATGGTCTATGATAATGCTGCCATTAAACTCAGAGGACCTGACGCTTTAACCAACTTCATGACTCCACCAGGAAGAGAAGAATACGAAGAAAAAGACCACAAAGAGGAAGAGAAGTCAGAGATTAACACCACTTCCATTTCCGGCTACGAATCCGCCGACGAGTCTCACAATCTTTGCTCACCCACTTCAGTTCTCCACTTCAGAACTCCCTCCAGTGAACAAGATGAGACTCATAAATCACTTGACGAACACGCCAAAGAAGTGGAACTCATTGAATGTCAGAAACCGGGACAAGAAGTGGAAGATGTCCTGCAGGAGTGCGAAGGAGAAACCAACGTCCCCGATGATTACTTGTCACAGAGTTTGCCGTTGCTAGACCAGCCCTTCCTCGACGATTTCTTCAACTTCACGAGCACAGGACCGTCCCTCTTCGACGATGACACCCTTTTTCAGGGGACCGCATGGAACGGGGACTTCGGCGACTGTTTCCTGGACCCGAGTATGGAAGATTTTAGATCGTCAGAGTCACCCATTTCGCAGGAAGACGATTTGTTTCAAGACATCGGCGACTTGTTCTCCTCCGAACCACTAGTGGCTCTATGAGAACCGAGAGTCTGTCTCGATTCGGTTCGGTTCAGTTGCTTTCGTTAGATCACTGTTTTGTTGCCGAATCGACGGCAAGTTTTGAACCGGTGGCGAACGACATATCGGCTAGTTTTGTTTTGTTTATTTTTTTCGGTTCCGTTAAAATTAACGGAAGAAACTGAGTGAGAGAGAGCGTACTTTCTTAGATAATATCGTACTTTTAAATTTTGGAAATAATTAGTCCAATTTTGAGAGTTTTTTATATTTATTTGTTGTTATTATTAATTGAAATTTACTAAATTAGTTCAAATAAATTAAGCTAAAGTGACACGGTGGCATTCCTTTTGCCTTCCCCACCCCACACCAGCTGCCGTAATTTGCGGTGGTGGCCGGTCGAGCGAGTCAAGTCGGTGGCCGCTCGTGCGTGTGAACTCGTTCTCATTTTTTATGGTAATTTATTTTTGTTTCTAAATATCTTCTTTTTGCACGCGGCCATTCCAGCACCAAGTCTTGCAACACATACACATACACAAACACGCCTTTAACAGCACAGCCGCAAAGTTCAAAGGCCTGATAAAGGCAAGCTCAAAACGAGAAAGAGTAATTAATATAATGACAAGGGATTGTTTGGCAACTTAGGATTTTATTTGAAAATTGGTAATACAAGAAGGACCAATTTGAAAATTTGTAATATAGGAAGTTGGACTAAATTCGTTAAATTACCAAAAATTGTATAGTAGTTTGACCTTGTGTAAAAAAGTCGTTTTTTTGTCTTTTGGAATATTCTAAAAAGAAATTAAAAAAAAGTGACAGATTGGTTTGGAAATTCTATTTCTAAAGGAAAGCAGATTTAATTGACATTTTGTGAGCTTACTTTTCCACTCTTATAAATAGTATTTCGCATTAAGACCCTTGTTATGTTAATAACAGTTGACTAAGTAATGAAAAGTACGTGTGACAAAATTCTGTTACATTGCTTAGACATTAATCAAAGAGACTTTAGCTTAGGAAATTGTACAAATCGTCGATTTATGATTAATTGATTAGACACGTGTCTCTTAAGTTCCCAACTTGACTGTCTCTCTATCTTCCCCTTGGATCTCTTCTTCTTTTGTGTTCTTCAGTTGGCTGTGTACTTTTACCAGAGATCCTGGAATGGACAACATTGTATCTGCTGTTCCAATAACACGTTTTTTCAATGTTGGGAACGAACATGTATTTGGAATTTCGTATTACTTTGGACATATCGTCAAGCTAAAGGGAGGGAATTGCGATCTTTGTTGGCACTTTGCAAAATTGGAAGAAACAAAAAAAACAAAAAGAAGATATAAGAGTTTCGCTCTTTTTTCTTTAAATAATATGATTTAATATGTATAACACTCAGATTTAAATAACGTTGATATATGAAATTTAAAAAAGTCCAATAATATGTAGTCTTATCCCTAATTAATAAAAAGATTGTTTCTAATGATTTAATATGCATATTATTGTATTTTCTTAAACTACTATTTTCCCTAACTTTAATCTTTTTAAAAAGTAATACCTAATGACTTACTTTCTTCTTATAGTTCATCCTAATTAATGAATTTTAAGATAATAGGATTGACAAATTGATTCGAATCAACCTAAAACTTAAACTCGACTCAAAAAAGATTCTGATCTAAGATTGATATTATATCCTAAATACACATTTTCAGTTGACAAAGTATTAAATTCTAAAAAAATATCCTAATTCAAAAATATTATATTTTAAATTAAAATTTTAAAAATGACGTTTAATTAAGAATAACAATATATTGTGACTTGCAAATATCATATGATTTAAATGGAATATATTATTTAATATTAAATTAATAATTTATTGATGTAAATCACATTATATATATGTTCTTATGTACAACTAATATGTATTTATTTGCATTATGTTGAATTTTTATGTTTATTTGATTGATTTATTTATTTAGCTTTATTTTTTAGATATGTATTCATATCCATTTTTATCGTAAGAGCGGAAACAACCTTTTAACGACGTAAGAGTAACACCACGTACTATTAGATTTATCAAAACTTCGGATCTTAGCGGGCTTTTAATGAGTATTAATAACGGTGATGATGATGATCATCATCATATGTACAATTAATAATCTAGCTGTTATCCGTTTCAAAATTAAAGATAGTAACTTTTATTTATCTTTTAATAATATTTTAAAATTAAAAAGTAAAAATAAATCTTTAGATGAAATTTCTTGAATTACCCAAGAAAAAAAAAGAAAAAAAAGACAAAAGAATTAATGAGGGGTGAAAGAAATTAGAACCTACCTCCTGCAAGTGGCATTACCAGGAGGCCCCTGCATTTACTGTTACACTGTCAATATAAACACACAGGACAGAGACAAAAAGGGTTCATAACATCATCACCACATGATTGCTCCATCTCCCTCTTCTTCTTCTTCTTCTTATTAAATTCTTATTTAACAGTTAATGATGCTTCTCTTCTCTTCACGTGAGATGTTAGTTAATACCTTTTCAAGTATCATATGATTCTTATAAACCTGGGTTGATGTAATAATAAATCCTAACTCACCACTTTTTACTATCTCACCCACTTGCTTCGTTCTTCCGCTTCCCAGTTCATACAACACAGTAAATTTGTACTTTGATAGGTGAAATCCTCTTAACAGGGCTGGTAATATATATTTTATAAAAATAGTCTTAAACTATATTAATTATAAAAATTATTTAATTTATAATATTTTTAACAATAAGAATTATTTAAATAAATCAAATCAAAAAATAATGTAATTTAAACTTTTATAATTAATTACGGATTATTATTACAAAATTCTTAAAAGCTGTTGATCAGCTGCGTCGTAACTCAGACAAGGTTGGAAGAAGAGTCAAAAAATGCTTGCCAACTTTGTCTGATACAAAAACAACCGTTCGAAAAAAGAGGCAAAACCACAAAAGCACCTGGCTTTGTATTTTTAGCAGAAAACGATCATGTGGTCTCTGGGCAACTGCTTCACTGTAAGTGTATTAATGTTGGAAGGAAGAGAACTGAAAGGGCACACACTTCCTTGTCCATAAGTGAGAGACACTCTTTCTGTATATGTTCTTCTCACCGCATCATTAACCTTCCATTAAGGCTTCACTACTTCATGGCAAGTAGTGAAGTAGTATGAAACAGTGATATATACTCCATTAACAAGTTTCTTAAACGTACAAAACTAGTATGAAACAGTAGTGATATCTCTTCTAAGTTCTGGACTCAAGTGACACAGATTCCATAGGATTAAGTGCTAGGGTTTCTTGGTCTTAATAAGTTCAACCTCTGAATGATTAATTAAATTGAATTTCTTGACTGACTTTAAGTAATTAAATAACAACAACATTTAATATGAATCTATAAAATTTGAAAAAGTTTAATAATTCGCAGCCTTACTTCTAACTAATATGGAGGTTAAGTTTAAGCAATGAAAAGAATAAAGTAATCAATCAAAAGTAAATAATTGTGTAATTAACATATATAAAACATATAATTCATAATATTTACACGCATAAAATATATTTTCTTAATGGAAAACAAATAAACATATGGTTTATATTCTATTATCCTAATGGAACCACTAATTTAAATAATATATTTTCCTTTTTTCTTACATAGGTGTTGATATTTACAAGGAAAGGAACAAAGCGAATACTGGCAATTCTCGCCGGCGATGAGTGGGGCCACATACACTACTTACTACTGGTGAAGACTGAACCTACAAGAGCGGTCTAGGGTTACAGGCTTTTCCATTTGTGAGCTCACAAGACAGAACAGAACAGTAGCAGCCAACTTGCATTATGTTAATATAATATCGAAAATGGGAGATATATAGAGTTTCAAAAGGCAAATTTAATGAACAGCGACAACTCATGGTCAGCCCCTTCCTTGTATTCTCCAAATCCAATGCCTTTGGTCCCCACTTTGTTTCATTCATCACATCATTTTCCAACCGATACTCTCTTCCCCACAAAGTTAAGTCACTCAGTCACTTGCACTGTCCCCGTTCCTTAATCCTTCTTCTGAAGCTCTAGTGTATTTAGTCTTTGGACTTATACGTAAGTATAATCTGCTGTATTCCCTTGTGAGACTTTACTCATTTTCCAATTATGAAAAAGTTGCATAAGTCTCCATCACCTGTTCTGATCTATTCCGATCCAAAATTCATAGGTTTAATCTGAACTTATTACACTTAATAAAGTGTTGATATGAAAAGTACATTCTATTAATTCTAAATAG
>JAOQMP010000038.1:172989-188078 GCA_027563575.1 Erythroxylum pedicellare | reverse complement strand
ATTTATTTTATCATTTTATACACGTTTAATACACAAATTCATTAAAAAACCCATTTGTCACTAAGAAATTATGCTAATTAAATGAATTTTGGATTTCTCATATATAATATTTTTTGTTCACTTCCTTTAAAAATGAATTTAGTTTCAACTTATTAATTTCAAAATTATTTTTTTACAAAAATAAAAACATTTTATTAAAACAAGGGTCAAGCTAGATCCTAATATCAGCCTAGTCCACTACAAAGCCTAGCAGGAACATATTAGAGGAAGTGATTTGAAACAAGTGAAATAAATTAAGAAAAAGATAAGGTAATTTTGAATTATTGTGTAAAAGGCCAATGTTTTGAATATCGTACCAAATTTAGTACTATATTTGATTTTGGTATGGTACAGAACGATACTAGTATCAGCCAATATCGGATATTGTTTTGAATATTTTTTAAAATTATAAAATAATTTATAAATTTGTAAAATAACCCATCAATATATTATGATATATAATTTTTAATTTTACTTCAACCATGTCTCAAGAAATTATAATTACATAAATTTAATATAACAACTATCTCTTTATTCTTATTAATTTTATTTTTCATATATTTCTCATACAAATAATAGTCATAATAATTAATATAAGAAAAGATCATTTAACTATATATAAATTAAAAATAATATAAATTAAAAATATATGCATTTACAATAAGTTAATTTGATTTCAAATGTTATGTTTAGTTATTATCATATTTTCAATGTATACACTGAAAATGTATACATTATTAATATGAAATATATAAATATTTTAAATTATGTTAAACCAGTGTATTTAGTTATTTGATCTATAATCACTTTGTATACTTCAAACTACATAAAAATTTATTTAATATATTTTTATTTTTACTTTTTATTATTTATCAAATAAATTATAGACAATTTTGTAAAGTCATTATTTTTATATATAAATAATTATTATTTTATTTAGAAGATATTTTAAATTTAACACAAATTTAGTCCTAAAAATTCATAAGGCTCTCGTTTTGCAGGAATTTATGGAGGGTTATAATATATGAAATATTTCTTTTGCATTTTTACAAAGAGACTGTTTTCGTGATTTGAAGGATGTCGCGTAAGACAAAGGAGTTTGCTATTAACGGGAAGCAAGAGGAGACTTTCTCGCTAGACACCTCTATTTTTTTTTCTTGTGAGCTCTTCCACTATGCCGAGAACATATGTGTATCGACAGGGTTGAGAATACCTTTTATTGGGTCACTGGTTATTGCTTTCTTTCGTTTTATTTTCTTAAATTTTTAGTTTTATTATACCGTCTTTTGTATTTGTATTAGTATTTTAGTATTTATTATTAAGAGTCTTATTAATACTATTGTCATTAGTATTATTTTCTGTATTATATATATACATATATATTATTGTTATTTTTATTTAGTGTTGTAATTTTTGGACATGTCTCTTGATACATCTTTCCACCATTAGAATCTCTCCTTACCAAGCTAAGTGAGTTTCTCGCTAGCCAATTCAGTATCTTTTGGGAGAGCTCTTCCACTGTTCCGAGATCATGTGTGTTTCTAAAGGACTGAGGATCCCTTAGGTTATCACATTGTTATTATTAGTATTAGTTGTCTTCTTAGTATTATTATTATTTTAATTATTTTATGAATTTATGTATCTATATATTTAGGGTATTTTTATTATTATCATTTCTATTTTATTATTGTTGGTATTATTATTATCGGCTTTTACCTATTTTCTCTGTAGCCTGCATCATTTTTATATTGTTTCATTTGTATGTGGGTCTACCGGAAACAGTCTTTCTATTATGTAGGGGTAAGGTTGCATACTATCAGACCTTTCTAGACTCCGCTTAAATGTAAGACTTCAGACTGGTTGTGATGATGATGACGACGACGAAGAAATTGTGACTTATGATCACCAAAAAAAAGGACTTTCAATACATACCATTACTATAACCCGGTACAAAATTTTCTTAATGGATATCATTTAAACATTCTCGGTGTTTTGTTGGCTATATAAAGAATAAAGACTAGATAATCCTTAATATTATATTAAAAATAAGTAAATCCTTCTTATTATTTATGCTATCAGGTCACATGTTAGTTAAATATTAAATAAAAGAGTGATTTTTACATTAATATTTTATAAAAGTATTTAAATAAGATTTTATTGTTATCTATTTCATCACTTTAATATTTTATTCAAAACGTAATGAGTATCGTTTTAATAACATTAGAATAACAAATAGTGCTAGAAATAATAATAATGAATTACTTAAATTTTTATAAAATGTTAAAATACAAACCATAGCCTTGATCTTAGATAAATTTATGCTTTATATAATTAAGTTTAAAGGAACGATTAAATTGTAAGAATGACAAATGATATGATTTGGTTTCGACTTTCGACCCATTATAAAGTTAATATATTTTATCCGAGTTAATTGAGTTTTGAAATAAATTTGGATTTTAAACAAATTCAATATTTTGGACTAAAAAGGGTTCAAAACAAGCTCGAATATGAATTTCATGATTTGAGACTGATCTAAATTTTGATCTTTTCAAATACAAAATTATCTCATTTTGTATATTAGTGAATCCTATTTGTCGAAGCTCAATTAGGCGTCAATTCGAGCCTAATGCTTAAGGCCTAATCAGAATTTAAACTATTTACAACGTGGTCTCAATTAAATATAATATTCTAATTCAATCAAATTTTAAATTAGCTACAAAAGGCCCAAGTTGAGCCCAATCTGTAAACTATCTGCTAAATAAAGCTTGAGATGAGAAAAAAAAGGACCTTTGTAAGTTCTCACTTTACGCTTGGGCCTGTTTTTAAATTTTAAACCTCAGCCTGGCCCAAACCTCACGATTTAGCTATTTTTTATCTGATGCATTTTCTTTCATTAAAAGAAATATTTCTTAACGGTAAAAACTAAAAAGGGCAGGTTTTTTATTTTTATTTTTTGCAATTACTATGGATCTTATTGCTCTTACTTCACTCGCCACAAATGTTAAATATGGTTCTTTTATGCATTTACTATGTTAAAAAATAGTTCAATTATTTGGTCATACAAAGAAATTCCCACTAAAATCAACATATAAAAAATATTTTCTCGATAGCTGTAGTTATTTATAGCAAAAGTTTGATCCGCAGAAATTAGATTGGAGAAAAAATAACCTTTCTATTAGTTAACAATAAAATTGTGTAATAACAATCTCTTCAAAGTTTCTAGTAAAATTTATATTAGAAGTTGTTATTATTGTATAAGAAAATTTCTCCAACCCTACCATTCAGCCCCAATTGAGCCTTTAGTCTGTGTGAAGAAGGCTTGAAAGAGAGGAACAACCATTACTTGTATGAAGCATTTTCTTTTAATCTGATAAGTACTTCTTATGCATTTACTATAATTTTTTGGTGCCCTTATTTGGACGAGGACAAACTCTTGATCAAAATTTCGTTTCGTTGTCCTCCTCAATACCGTACAAAACATTAGGCGTATTTTTTATGAATTTAAATTTTAAATTTAACTTAAAGTTAAATTTCAAATACCTATAATTTATGACTCGTGACTCTAATAATAAAATAATGAAATATTTTAATTTTAATTTTAGATTTAGATTTATATTTATATTCCACGAATGCTGGTATATTTATATTTTTTATCATCAAATACGGAAAAGAAAAGAAAAAAGATGGGAGAGGAATTGAGGAGCCCAGAAAGGCAGAAAGCAATAAAAAGAGGGCAATGGCTGCGGCCGTGCTGGTTATAATTTTTTTTATCACATTTTATTAAATTTTATGAAGACATTTATATAAACTCACGTAAATATACCGTTGAGATTTAATAAAATATGATTAGATAGAAGATTTGACGTGGATGGTTGGTGGCATCATGTTAAGAATGGATACCACCATATGGCCCACACGTGCGGGAAGTGACTCGTGGGAGTGAGGGCTAGGGATTAACATGGTTAACAAACACAAGAATAGGAAGACACGTCTCCATGGTTAACATTTGGTGGCAGGATATCGTCCTCGTCTTCCTCACTAAAATAAATTACATTTACATACACACCAACTGAAATTACATTACCATGTGCTTACCTGGGACCCCCCAACCTCTGGCTGCTTTCTAGCCTCGTACACATCTATCCCAGGAAAGATGCCTCTGTCTCCATGCCTCGTTTTGCAGTTTACCCCACAATCATAGATTATGGTTTTATATGTTTTCTGCATGCTTCTTGCTTTAGTCTCTTCTGATTTGTTAGGATTAATGTTTGATAGAGGCGTATATTACCAATTGCGAGTAATGTTGTGTTTTCTTTGAACACCAATTGTTTCAGAAACTAAATCATCGTCAATTTAGTGAAAGTACTCTGACTGCAGTTGAGAGACGTCGAATTTTGGTTTTTCTCTGTACTAAATTGTTTTGCACTAGCTGATTCATCAATTGAGAAAACCACCCTGAATAATTTCGAAACTGTAAACGGTAATTGCAGATCACGGGAACCCAGACAGTATCTGAGACTGTCTCAATCAAGGTCGTTAAAGAAAGATTTTGAATTTGGTCCTACACTCATACTTAATCACAGATTACGATAGGCACATCAGTTGTATCGTTTCACGTACAACATCTTAACAGACATTTTTATATGAGCGTATAATGACCCTTTCGGAACTCAAAATATTCTAACATTACACCGCCACTTCTCTCTGTCTCTCGTCATCTCTTTTAAATGGCCTGATAGTGACAAAAACTTTCAGCCATTTTTTTTCTTTTCACCTCCTCACATCCTTTTGCGCTTCTTTTCCTTCCACTACTTTCTAACAGTATCCATGTTCTGAGGCTCTACTAAGTACAAGAAGTGAGAAGATTGACAGATTTGATTCTCATTCTTTACAATATTTGTCACAGGATTTTATGTAGGTTTCTCGAAAAAGGAAAGAAAGAGAGAGTAAAGAAAAACAGGGTTGGGATCGATGGGAAGAGTGAAGCTTCAGATAAAGAGAATAGAGAATACAACTAATAGGCAGGTCACCTTCTCCAAAAGGAGAAGTGGAATTATCAAGAAAGCTTATGAGCTTTCTGTTCTTTGCGATGTTGATGTAGCTCTCCTCATGTTTTCCCCATCTGGGAGATTGAGTCTCTTCTCTGGAAACAAAAGGTTTGCTAAAGACCATCCCCATGTTTATCTAATTTCCTCTCAACAAGCAAACAGAAAACTTAACAGCGGTTTTATAATGGAAGGAAAGAAGAAAAGCGATGCTCTTTGTATTAATTTAACTCAGCTAATCTGTTCCACGCACCATAGGTTAATTGTTTCATTTCTTTTTTTGACCTCTTGAAGCATTGAAGATATCCTGATGCGTTATGTGAATCTTTCTGAGCATGAACGGGGAAGGTAAGAGATCTTGATCCCAATAGTTTCATTTCAAGAGAAAGTTTCCCCTTTCCTTCCATCATATTTTTCTTCCTTATTGTGACTTACGAGCATCTGATCATACGTTCTATGGATCATAATTGGTTATGAATCCGTTGCGTCTGAAAAGACTGCAAAATCAAAAGGTAAGCGCTCTTTACTATGGGTTACTTATAATTGCAGCAAGTAGGAAGACTAATTCGCGTCAACCATTTCAGTTTCTGCAAAGGTCTCTCAGTAAGCTAAAAGCTGAAGGCGATCGAAGTAATCAACCACCAAGGTTTGTACTACTATTCCCTCTTGGAATTGAAACACCAAAATAGTATCCCTGTATGTACTCGATATATTTAGCCTATGTGGTAATGTCTAACACTTCCTCTAAAGTTATTCTCTTTTCTTCTTAAATATGTGAAGCAGTCCTGCCGACAATGATTTTCAAGTTGAGGTAATCCCTAGTAGCCCGCAGAAATAATTCATTGGAAAAATCAGGTTTTTGCAGCACCTGTTTCTCTTAAAGATCATCATGTTTTCAGGAGCTTCAACAAGAAATCGCCAGACTTCAATCCCAAATAGAGAAGATGCAGAAAAATTTAAGGTAACTTTGATTTGCAAGTAAAGTGTTAGAAACCTGATTAGTGCCAATGAGCGTGTAGGAACTACTGATCACAACAAAACATCAATCTCATCTTTCTTTCAGGATATTTGAAGGCGATTTTTCCCATATCACCACATTGTATGAAGCCGAGTACCAGGAGCAGATCCTTGAGGAGACTTTGAAACTTGTGCGTATGCACAAGGTAGTGTCATGTGATCAGTTTAATATTGTTTGTTCATATGCTTTCTTTCCACCTTTACTCAATACTGTTTTATGCCTTTACTTGTATCTAAAAGCAACTATGTCTGTGCATATGATCGTCAACAGCAAGTTTTGGAAGAGAAGAACAATTTTCCCAGTGCACCACTACCTTCACGGGTATTTTTTTTTTTACTTGTTCTTAGCTATCTGAAATAGATGCATAATTGGGAAAAATAGTTAATTTCCAGGCTGTTATGACAAAGGATCTCTGACTATTTTCGCATTTGAGCCGGGAAATGAATCAGGCTAGCATTTCTGCAAAGACCTCAGAAGTTAATGGTTTTGTCCAGGAGACTCCAGGCAATATCTTAGATTGGCTTCCACATAGAGACGCACAAGTCCAGATCTTGAACTTTTTGGATTCCAACGGACTTCTTCCGAGGTTCTTACTTTGGACTTACAGCTACGACCTATAACCCATATTGATATTTCGTCTGATGAAAGAAAACAAATAGATTCAAGTCCATTGCATGTTGCAGAGATCAGGTCCAACATGTAGCCGAAATGCTACAGCCTCCTGAAACCCTTCTTCCTGGAGAAAACATTAATCTTGATGATCGCACCAACCCAACATGTGGGTTGGAAGACGACAACAATCTGCAACGTCCAGAGTTCGGACAAGTTATAGGCGTCAACTTGTCCCCTTGGATTGATTTTTGTCCAACCGGTACATCATTAACATCAATCATTTGGTCCAAACATTCTCAGTGAAATGGGTGGCGAACAGTAAAACCCTAATAAACATCTTCTTGTCTCCCTTTTGGATGTTGTTGCGGATTGATCTGGTAGATTAGCATGGAATCCTGATGATGATATTGATTCGCAACTTGTTGGCAGGTAATATCCCGATCACAGCATCGCAACGACAAGAAGGAGCTGTTGTTCAACTCTATCAGTCCCAGTTTATACCAACTATCTTGACGTCCAGTCAACATCAGTCATGAAGAACCGAATCAGTATCTGCGATCTAGTTCTCTCCCACACTTAAATTTACGTAAGATTCAATATGTCTCCCCTCTCATTTCACGTGGTAAAAGACGCCCTTTTGTGGTGAAACCTTGGATAGCGACATGTACATCTAGGAATTGGGATGAGCTATTGTCTGTGATCGACCTTGCTAGTTGGCTTTTGTTTCAACTATAAGCTTGAACTTATTTTAACTTTTGTTACATAAATTTCAGTAACTATAAATTATAAAGGGATTAAGTAGATATTTCTCATTTAGTAATATCAATATTAAATACAAAATAATTTTATAAAAAAATATTTTTAGTACTATTTTAACAATAATTTAATCAAATGTATATAAATTATAGTTTAGGTTTAGGGTGATAACTTGTTCATAAAAATATTTTAAAAATTAATTTAACTATAAAAATCAAATCATTATATTCTAATCTTAAGAGATTTGTTCTTTTTTTGTTTTGTTTCACAATCTATACCTCTTCTATTACGGCTCTCAACCCATTAAAACCAACCCTATTCAGTCAACTAATCCTCACTTTAAAGAACTTCATCTCATCACCAGTAACCACTACAAGAAAATAACAAAATAGGGATGGAATTTTACGTACTGAAAATAAACCGTCGGTAATTACCGAAGAAATAATATATGCGTCGGTAATGATGTTTGAAAATTTAACTTTAACGGCAGTATAAATTTCTGTCGCTAAGTTCCGTCAGTAAATATTGTTGTCAATCATCGGCTTTCAACTCTACAAAAATGACATCGTTTTATTTTCCCGAAACGACATCATTTTGGTTAACTTAAGAACCTTGTCGCTTCTTGAACAAAACGACGTCGTTTGGGATTAAACAAAATGACATCGTTTGCAATGAAGGTTTAAACGTTTAAACCTTATCCAAAACAACGTCGTCAAATGACGTTGTTTTTGCAATAAAGGTTTAAACGTTTAAACCTTAGCCAAAATGCCATCGTTTGGTTATGTTTTAAACCACCCGAGCGCGGCTCTCCCCCCACCCCGGCCCTATATCTTCGTCTTCCTCCTCATTCGATCTGCCTCCTCCGTCTGCTTCCATTGTCGTCGTCTAGAGGTATGTTGTGGCCGTGGACCTCCTCCATCTTCAGCGTTGTCTTCTCCGACGGGCTTAACCGAAGGTATTATCCTCTTCTACTTCCTCTCCTTTCTCCGATGATTAACAATCGGTGGTTGACATTTTTGATTCATATGGAGTTTGTGTTTGGTTTTGATTTTTAATTAGTGATTGTTAATGATGGGCAGTGATTGTTACTGGATAAAGATTGAGAATTTGTCTTAAATTAGGGTTGATTTGTTTATGCATACCAAGTGTTTGGTTAAATGTCAAATGCTCTAAACCATATTTTAGGATTGTCTAGTGACCAATAAAGAGGACATCATTGAGTGGAATAAAAAGACTTTGGGAAACATTAGCAATAATTCTTGTAGGAATTTACTAAAAACTTACTTTAAGGGAACTTAGTTTAAGATGCTATGGTTTAAATAAGCTCACCCTCAAGCTACTTTCATAATTTGCTTAGCATTCAAAGGGAAAATAAATATGGTGGATAAGATGTCTAGATTCTTTAACATATCATCTTAATGTATCATATGTAGATAAGGACTTTAAAGCTTGGATCACCTTTCTTTTTAGTACCAATACATAAAAAATATATGGAACCATATTCTTTAACTATGTAAACCTCACTACTCTTAACGAAAAGTAGAATGTGATTCAAGATTGTGCAATTTAAGTGTTAGTATGAATACCTTATAATCGAGTGATAAGAATGTGATATACTTAAAGCACTTAAGATATATGAAGAAGAAGAATTTACTTTAGATGAAAATAATGAACGCATATAAGATGTTGTCCCAATTTTAATATTAGCAATATCATTACATAATGTAATAGATCTCTTTTATTTAAAGATAGGAGTATTGAGCTTTTATCAAATATTAAGTATAATAAGGTTTTACATTTTAAATAGTGTGAAGACACATTTCTTATAAAAGTACTACTAAGAAAAGATTTTAACATATTAAGATACAATTCAAGCCATCCTTTTTAAAGGAGAAGTTCTTTGCATGACTTTCAACTTTATTAAGAAAAAACATTAAAAATAAATTAAAAATTACAATAATCAAATACCCTATAATAAATTAACAAAAAGACCATCACCATTTATTACAGGTAAGCAATATATACACTTTAAAATTGGAATATTATTATTGAATATAAAGAATATCAAACCTCAATACAAACTATAATAGGACATTATATAAATAATCATTAAGGAAATCGGAGTTGATATTGATTAATTATCCAATGATTTGTTTTCTGTAGATTGCTTCTGGGCGAGTAATATATACAAATACCTCTTTATAGTCAATGCCTTGTTTATACTTTTACTCTTTAACTATAAGCTTTACCTTGTATCTCTTTACTTCACCATTGGGATTTTCTATTTTTTTTATACTCGTTTGAATCCAATTACAGATAATCTCTTATATTAGAAATAAATTCTCTAAGTATCATTCTTTTTAATGGCTTGAATTTCTTCATTCATTGTATGAATCCATTTCTCATTCTTACTAACATTTTTAAAATTTAAAGAAACAATATCTATAAGTAGACATAATAAGATACGATTATCATAAAATTTGATAAGTCTTTAATATCCTGAAAGTCCTATGCTTATAAGTAAAGATGTGGATGATGATGCTTAAGATGATGGGATTGGTGAGATTAATGAAAAAAAATCATTTTTGGAATCTTAAACTACCTCATTTTCTTCTTAATCTTCAAAATATAGAAAAATCATAAGATCCCTCTATTTGAGGGATTTAATCTCAAAATGTTTCTTCATTAAATTTAACATCTGTATTGATAACAATATTTTCATTACTTGGATTGAAAAACGTGTACCCTTTTAAGTTTTTATTATATATAATAAAAACAAATTACTTCAATCATCAAGTTTGGACCTTTCTTTGTTTAAAACATTAAGGTAGATAATAGAGCTAAACACTCTTGATTATGATGCAAAAGGCTTCACTCCTCTCTTTGCTTCTTATGGAGTGACATATATCAAGCACTTTTTAGGACTAAAATTTATAAGATAAACCACCCATACAACTGCTTCTGCCTAAATCTCCTTAGGCATCATTTTAGTTTTCAACCTATTTCTCGTTATATTTAGGATTATTTAATTCTTTCTTTTAGCTATTATATTTTATTAGGGAGATCTTAGGATTATAAAAGGGTGATAAATTTTTTGCAATTTAGAAAAGCTCTTAAAATTATATTCTCCACCTATATTAATTCTTAAAGTTTTAATCTGAAAACCACTTTCTTTTTTAACCAAATCTTTAAATTTTTTTAACATATCAAAAGATTGTTAACCTTCATTTTTGTCGTTTGTACTTGAATATCATATGCAACAAATTACCTTATTTCCTTTTCCATATATATTGTGTAAAATATTGAATTCAAATTATTTTATTTATAGAAAATTCGATAAACAATAAATTTTAGGTAAAAATATGGGACCAAAGAGACAACATGAGTTACATCGGCCCAGGTTTAGACTTCCATTTGAAGGGACTTACTGTGAAGATGGATCGTCACAGTTTGCAGCTCGCACTGACTCACCTCCTCCCCCTCCAGTGCCTACAGTTGCAGATGAGGCATCACCTACTGCTCCTCATGCTACACCATCCCCTTCCCCAACTCATATATCATCCAATAAAACTTTATCGGATGGAGGAGATGTGCACCATCTTGGAGCTAAGGGATCTGATGGAAGAAAGTACATAACAATTGTCAATAATCTGTTAGTGAAATCACATTAAAAACTATTTGTTTATAATTAAGTTATAGGTTTATCAGTTTTTTCATTATACAAAATTACTTCCTATATTAGGTTGGTTCCATCTGCACCGTGTTAAAGAAAGGATTGATCCTGAGGGTTATATATGGAATAATATCTCTGAGGCCATAAAGGGATTTTACTTTCAGGAGTTTGAGGTACGAAAAAGATTTATTTTCTTTTTATATTGATTTATGTACACTAATTAGATAAATATTATTACATTATATATAGTAGTTTAATTTTTTCCTTCTTATTTCAGAAAGAATTTTCTGGGATTCTAGTTTTGACTCCATCATACATAAATTATGGGACAAGCGAGCTCGTACACGTTATCGCGACTTTATTGATGCAATACACAAGGCTGGTGCATAACCGCGTTATATTTCGGAGGAAGTATGGAGTCGCACATGAGGCAATGTCCATCTCAAGGCGTAACTCCACCAACAGACATGGGGGCCCGGGAGGAGAGAGTCTTCCCGAACATACGAGAGGATCAATAACCTACCACGAGCATGCACATAAATTTGTAAGTATCTAAACTTCACACTTATTTTATAAATGTTTTGCTTTATTGTATTATAGATAATAATAATGGTATAAATGTCTGATGCCATATATGATTGTGTTGAGTTATTTTCTTTGTTCAACAAGGGGGAAATATCATAAAAATAGAGGAAACTCTACTAAAATTTTTATAAATTGTAGTTCACATCTAACAATTTAGGTTATACATGTAGGAAGAGTCATTGGGCATCAGGCCTCCACCTACTTAGCTGTTTTTGCACACTCACACGAAGAAGCATGACGGTGTGACATTCATCAACAACCGATGTAGAGAATTGAATGTATGTGAAATTAATGCATTATTGTTATTTCTTAATAATAATCCCTTACTAATGTACACATTGCTTCCTAATAGGACCGAATCCAACATGTCATTCAACGACAATTTTAGGAGGAACAACTTGTTTGTGAGACTCAGACGTATCTTAATGCTGTGGATGGTAGGGACCGTCGTGGAAGGATATTCGAGCTAGGTTTATTTGCGAACACATGTTATTTGCAATCCTCCATGTCCATTACAACAACATTTACTAGACCATCGCAAACCAATGAAGTCACTAAGCTTTGAGCCACAGTGCATACATTGATGGACCAGATAGCTCACATGAAATAGCAGATGGACCAGATGGCTCACGTGAATTAGCAGATGGCTCAGATGAGACAAGAGATGGACCAGATGGCTCAACTAAGATAAGAGATGGAGTAGTTGAAGGGGAGGCTTAGCAGCTTAGAGCACCCGCGATCACCACGACATGAGGATTGTACACTATAATGTTTTTATTACAAACATAAGTTACATACAATGTAATGTTTTTATTATCAATTAACATAATTTTAACTTTATATCATCAATTAACTTTCTAATTAAACAAATTATATATATACAAATTAATTTATTATGCACAGATAATTTATAACTCTTGAAATTATGCATTTATCATAAGATAATGAAATAAAATTTAATGGAGGATTTTTAAAAAAATTTATTACTTCTAATTACTGACGGAAACACTAACACCGTAGGTAAATTAGATTTTTTTTGCGACAGTATTATATATTCCAACAATAAATATGAAAACTTTACGATTATATTAACTTTGGTTTACCATTAGAAAACATCCATCGGTAAACTTTACCGATGGGTAAGTCAGTTACGTTTATTCGTCGGTATATTTTACTAACGAAAACAAGCATAACATGTCCGTCATTAAAAGCACCTACGGCCGTCTTAATGATGCCCTTGTTTGTCGTTCAATTCCGTCGGTAATTACTTTTACCAACAAAATTCTTCTGTTTACTGATAGTTTTTTCTGTTGGTAAACTACATATTTCTTGTAGTGTGATTAATCTTAAATTTCAATGCTTAATCACTTAATTAGAATATGGTGTGTCATATTTCATTTATTTCTAAGTTTTTTCAAAATTTCATGAACATCTAAAAAGGTTTGGATATGATTTGGTAAAAAAAACAGGAATCAAACCCTACCCATAATTCATACCTTCACTTGTTCCAAAATTTTCTCATAGAAAATGTTTAAATTAGGTTTTAAGTCTTCTAAATATTTATTTTTCTATGTCTCTAGTTTCTATAGCATCAAAAATCATGCTGTTTGGACTTCTAAAACATGTGGTATGCACTAGACATCACAAGCTGCTCCAAAATATGGGCAGCATTAGTGACCATTTGCAATACCAAATTCCAATGTCATTCAGCCAGAATTAGGTTAGGGTCTCTTCTAAATATTTTATTTCTGTGTCTTAAGTTTTGTCTCCAATTAAAATGGCATTTGTTCATACGAGCCTAAAATAGAACTACACTACACATTACTCTCTTGTCGCATTCAACCAACTTCATACAAAGTAACACCAAGACACCATTCTAACATCCATTCATGTTCAAATGAATCTTTGTATCCATTTAAACACACACAAATAGAAATTTAACTAAGTGTAGTGCCAAACCTTGAAATTTGTCAAATAACTCTTCTTCTAGTGCTCTTCCTTCTTTTTCCCTTTATCTTTACTTGATTCACTAACTAGAAACACCACAAATACATATCTCAATCCCATATCCAACCTCATAATTCTAGCTCTTCGTGAGAAAGGTAAGAAAAAGATGAAGATGAAAATAAAAATCACTAACTTTTACTTGATCTTCACCTTGGATTAGCTTGATTCCTTGTATAAAATGATGTGATTAAAGAGATGGAATGGAGAGGGGATAAGAAGAGAAAATTGAAGAGTTAAAACCCTACATACATCTCCCCTTACCCATTCTTCTACTCACCTTTTCATGAAGTTTCTAATCTTAGACACATGTTTCAATCCCTTTGGACCATGTGTTGATTTTAGGCAAAATTGCACATTTGGTCCTTCTTCTTCCTTCAATTCCCACATTGGTATATAATGTTATCAATTGATTTCATTCTAGTCCATATCTCACATATAATTATTCATGTCCATGTAGAAACAAATAAATTACCAATTTCCCCCTGTAATTACAGATAAGTATATATGATAGGCAATTGTTGGAGTCGCGAGATGATAAAAGAAAATTGTTTTGTGAAAATAATATTTCCCAAATTTTGGTTTAACTTTGTTGAATATCTTTTTGGCATATAGGCCAAGAACTATATGATGGACCGAAATTGAAAAGGATTAATCAACTTTATAAAATAACCACATAGATATTGCAGGCCTTCAAAACACTAATAGAAAGAAGCAAGTCAAGTGCAATTTGTTTTGAGTTCCATATAAATTTAAGAAATCAAATAGATCTGGGAAACTTAAGAAAAAAATCAACAGAAGCCATTCAATGAACCAATCCTTCAAAGCTCCTACCTTTCTTAACATTTTCCTTTAAGCGCTTATTCAACCAAACCTTTAAAACTAATGTAAAATTCACCAAACACTTTCGTTTTCTAAAAAAACATCAAATTTTACACCCTACCTTCTTCCACAAAATCTTCTCTGTCCAAAACATGAAAACATAAATTTCTCCAAATCTTGGAATCAGCTAAACATTCGTAAAACCTATCAAAACTCATCCAAAAACCAACACACATACCAAACCAATGAAAGACATAGAAAATTAATGAAACCATCAAAGAGGGCAAGTGGGATAGTTACAAGTTCCATAGCAATAGCAGAGGAGGTGTGAATGGTGAACCTGAGAGAGGAGTGTTGGACGCCGTACTTTTCTTGGAAGTTAGAAGTATTAAATGAGAAATTGTTAATGATTAGTCATGAGTAAAGAAAAAGGATAATTCTTGAATTTGAAATGATATTTAAGGTAGTGAATGTAGTAAGTTGATGATGAGTGGGTATATGTGTGTATGTTCTGTTATTAGTGTTCATGATCAAT
>JAOQMP010000038.1:161039-172889 GCA_027563575.1 Erythroxylum pedicellare | reverse complement strand
GGATCTCAGGAAGTACAAATTATATGGGATGAAAAGTCATGATTGTCATGTATTTATGCAAAGGCTAATTCCAATTGTATTTTGGGAGTTGCTACCAAATAAGGTTTAGGAAGCTATAACAGAAGTAAGTTTATTTTTCAAAAGCTTAACATCATCTGAAATCAATTTAGATGAAATGGAAAAACTAGAAAAGGAAATTCCAGTTATTTTATACAAGTTAGAAGGGATTTTTTCTCCAAGATTCTTTGACTGTATGGAGCATCTACTTATGCATTTAGCACACAGGGCAAAATTGGCCAATCTAGTTCAATATCGATGGATATATCCATTTGAGAGGTAGCTTGAAAAAAATTATTGCAATAACCATATTTACATGCTTTAACTGCAAAATTGTAATAACCATTTTCTCTAATATAGGTACTTACATCACTTGAAAAAAATGCAAAAATAAGGCCAGAGTTGAAGATTCCATATATAATGCTTATTTAGTGGAGGAAGCTAATACATTTTGTGGGCATCATTTTAAGCCGTATGTTCACACAACAGAAAGAAAAGTTCCTCGTAATGACAATGGGGGAGGAACGAGTGGTGCTGATTAATTTGTCCATTTTCACATATCCTGGATGAATATATGGACATGCAACAAGAAGAATGTTAACAGAGGAAGAAATTGAGACTGCACATGGTTACATTTTATTAAACTGCCAAGAGGTTCTTCCTTTTGTGCAGTAAGTTGAACATGATTATTTCTTCATTACAAATTTTGTGTTGTTCATTACTGAAAAACATCATAAGGTATTTAGATTATACGAGGCATTGTTATGTGAGATAATGTCAGCATCACACAGGATGATATAAATAAAAAAGTTGGAAAACACTTTCCTCGATGGTTTGAGAGATATGTAAGTTTTCACTTACAAATATTCTTATAGTTCAAAACCATTTTTAAGTGTTCTTATGACATTATACTCTTTAATGTGATAATTTCTTTTATATAGGCCTTAGAAAATCCAATAGAGAACAAGTTCGTTTGTGATCTTGCAAAGGGACCTCTGCAAACTGTTAAATCGTATCCGGTGTATTTCATGAATGGATACAAATATCGTACAAAATATCATAGACATAGTATGGCAACAATAAACACTGGAGTTTCAATATAGGGAGAATTGATGAATTACTATGGTAAACTTATTGAAATACTTGAAGTTGAGTACCCTGTTTTTCTAATTAAGTGATATGTGATATTTAAATGTGACTGTTATGACCCAACTCCAAATGTTGGAACAAAAGTACATAGCCGATATAATCTAGTTGAAATCAACTACCGAAGAAGATTGAGACAATTTGAACCTTTTGTGTTAGCAATTCAAGTGAAACAGGTGTGTTATATCCATTTTCCAAGCCTACGACGAGATAAGACAGATTGGTTGGCAATTTGCAAAGTTAAACCTAGATGTGTTTTTGAATCACCTGGAAAAGGAGAGCAGAGAATTGAAAGTAAAGTGTTTCAGGAAGATGTCACTTTTATAAATGCATCTATCACATATGACGATAATGAACCTTTGAACGATCCATTTAACGAATATGTCGAAGTTTCATCTAGGGAGGATGACAAGGGTCAGAGATCTGAAGAGGAGTTGGAGTTTGATTCTTATTCTTCCGAAGAAGAAGATGATTGTAATTTACAATTAAGTTATGATAGTGATTAATTTGTGTTTATAATTGAATATTTTAATCAACAAATACATTATTTGCATTTCAGTATATTATCTAAAGTATTTCATTCAAAATCCTATTCAAGGAATGTCGACATGGCGACTAGTTCTGGACGATAGTTATTCCTTCCATTGAGAGGAATGTGGCCAAATTGTCCCAACCCAAGGAATAAACATTGTAGGAAATATCGTTGGTTCATACACTAAGGATCGTTTGCCTTCTATGACCTATCTTCTACTTCAAGGTGTTTAGTATGATCTGGACAACGTCACTTTCCTTATTATACACATCTCATTTCCTTTAATGAAGTTATTATACATGTTCACATTTGAACATTTATACTATATGTTGTTTTAAGCTTCCTTTAATCTCGAAGATGATATGTATGCCGATAGAGGTGAGAGCAATGTCACAACGGCTTATAAAGAATTAGGGAGATCAATTCTTGTCTATAATTCGTCAATTCCACAAATCTCGTCTGGACATTCATGTATGCATTAATATTCAGTTATGGTTCGTTTAACGGTTTTCTAATATAACATTATGAAAGTTCTATACTGATTGTATTTTAGGTAAATATGTTCCCGCTAGTAGTTCATCTAGAGAGTTAGTCTTCTATACTAAGAGCAGTGACTCATTCACTATTTCCTCTATAAGTATAGCTATAGAGGAAATGTTGTTGCAAGAAGGTGTTCAAAAGCCTACACCTGGTGAAAGAAGTATCACTGTTTCAATTGGTGCGTTTGAACATGCTAGGACCCTTCTCGAGAATCCAGACATCGGGGACTCATTTACCTTTACCGACTCCCATGTCATATGGAATCAAACAAAATAATTATATCATTGTGATTTATCGATGCAATACATTAGACTAAGATTTAAAGTTGATTTATGGTTGTATCTGTAAGAATTTGTTAAACAACTTCCCTACTAGTTAGACGTCAACCTGCGTCCTATTGAATGTGGGATGTTATTGTTCTTGTTCAACGACTTTAACAATTGTTAACCTTCATCTTTTTCGTTTGTACTTGAATATGATATGCAACAAATTGCCTTATTTCCTTATCCATATGTTGTGTAAAAGATTGAATTGAAATTATTATATTTTTAGAAAATTCGATAAACAATGAATTTAAGGTAAAAATATGGGACCAAAGAGACAGCATGAGGTACAGTGGCCCAGGTTTAGAGTTCCCATTGGAGGAACTTACTATGTAGGTGGATCGTCACAGTCTGCAACTTGTACACCTTCTCCCTTCTAGTGCCTATAGTTGCAAATGAGGCATCACCTACTGCTCCTCATGCTACACTATCCCCATCCCCAACTCGTATATAATCCAATACCGCTTTATCAGATGAAGGAGATTACGCCAACCTAGAGCGGAGGGACCTGATGGAAGAAAGTACATAATAGTTATCAATCAGCTGTAAGTGAAATCACATTAAAAACTATTTGTTTATAATTAAGTTATAGGTTTATCGGTTGTTTCATTGTATAAAATTACTTCTTATATTAGGTTTGTTCCATCTGGATTGTGTTCTAGAAATATGACTTCTACATTTAAAGAAATGATTGATCCTGAGGGTTATGTATGGAAGAAAATCTCTGAGGCCACAAAGAGATTTTACTTTTAGGAGTTTGAGATACAATAAAGATTTGTTTTGTTTTTATATTGATTTATATACACTAATTAGATAAATATCATACATTATATATAGTAGTTTAATTTTTTCGATCTTATTTTAGAAAGAATTTTTCTGGGATTCTAGTTTCGACGCCGTTATACATAAAGTATGGGAGAAGCGAGCTCGTATACGTTATCATGACTTTATTGGTGCGATACACAAGGTTGGTATATGACCGCATTATATTTAAGAGAAAGTATGGAGTCGTTGGCAAAAGTATTGGACATCACCTGAGGCAATGTCCATCTCAGGGTGTAACTCCACCAATAGACGTGGAGGTCGGGGGTAGAGAGTCTTCTCGTACATACGGGAGGATCAATAACCCACCATGAGCATGCACATAGACTTGTAAGTATCTAAACTTCACACTTATTTTGTAAATGTTTTGCTTTGCTATATTATAGTTAATGATAATGGTATAAATGTCTGGTGCCATATATGATTGTGTTGAGTTATTTTCTTTGTTCAACAGGGGGAAATATCATAAAAATAGAGAAAACTATGCCGAAATTTTTATAAATTATAGTTCACATCTAACAATTTAGGTTATACATATAGGAAAAGTCATTGGGCATCAGGCTTACACCAACTAAGTTGTTTTTGCACACTCACACGAAGAAGCATGACGGTGTGACATTTATCAACAGTCGATGTAGAGAATTCAATGTATGTGAAATTAATGCATTATTATTATTTCTTAATAATAATCCCTTACTAATGTAAACATTGCTTCCTAATACAACAAACCATTCAATGACAATCTCAGGTGGAACAATCTATTGATGAGACTCAAACGTATCTTAATGCTGTGGGTGGTAAGGACCATCGTGGAAGGATATTTAGACTAGGTTCATTTGCCAATACATGTTATTCGCAATCCTCTATGTCCAGTACAACAACGTCTATTAGACCAACACAAACTAATAAATTCACCGAGCTTCGAGCCACAGTGTATACATTGATGGAGCATATAGCTCACATGAAAGAGCAGATGGACTAGATGACTCACGTGAATCAGTAGATGGTTCGTATGAGACAGAAGATGGAGCAAATGGCTCAACTGAGACAGGAGATGGAGTAATTGAAGGGGAGGCTTAGCAGCTTAGAGCACCTGCGATCACCACGATATTAGGTTATGATAGCTGTAATGTTTTTATTACAAACATAAGTTATGTACACTGTAATGTTTTTATAATCAATTAAGATAATTTTAACTTTATATCATCAGTTAACTTTCTGATTAAACAAATTATATATTTATACAAATTAATTTATAATGCACAGATAATTCATTACTCTTGAAATTATGGATTTATTATAAGACAATAAAATCAAATTTAATGCAAGATTTGTTAAAAAAGTTTCTTACTTCTAATTACCGACAGAATATATAATATCGTCGAAAAAAGCAATCTAATTTACCAAAAAAAACACTATCACCATTGGTAAATTAGATTTCTCTTGCGACGGTTTTATATATTTCGTCGATAAATATGAAAACTTTGCGATTATATTAACTTCAGTTTACTGTCGGTAAACTTTGCCGACGATTTCATCCTTGATATGCTCCGTTGGTATATTTTACCAACGGAAGCACATACAAAATGTCCGTCGTTAAATTTACCTACGGTCGTTTTAACGACGTCCTTATCCGTCGTTGAATTCTGTCGGTAATTAATTTTACCGACAGAATTCTTCCGTACATATTTCTTGTAGTGAATGTCTCTGCTCAGGCTCCCCTTAAGCAACTATATTTTTTGGAAACTTTAATTTAAAATCTTATTCATTGGTTATAATCTTTTTGAGTATATTAATGGCTATAAATTATGCCCACTAACTACCATCTCCAATAAATAACATTACCAACCCCAATCTAGCAGCAACTCTCTACGTTCGTTAATCAGTTTTATCTCATCCTCAATGCTCTTATAGGCTTCCTTTCACCTACCATTATTCCGTTTGTTGCATGTTCTAAAATGTCGGTCAAGGTTTTAAAAGTATTAATTATCACATATCATAAGCCTTCTTGCAGCTACATCAAATAACTCAAAACTATCATTTAAAAATACCATAAAAAGTACATTTACTCTCGCTAATTTTCTTCATATTATTAAAGCTCGTGCATATAAGTTTGCTATTCTTAGAGCCCCAGTGGATGCATAAGATCTTATTGATAAAATTTTGGAGGAATTAGGTGATGACTAGTAGATGTAGCATCCCCATTACCTTCAACGAGCTTTATGAGAAACTTTTGAGGCCTCTATAATGAATCTACTCCCTTTCCCACTACTACTAATCCTGAAAACAGGCAATCTTCCAACTAGCATTTTCAGAACTTATCCAATACGCATTCCTCCTCTTTTAGTGGTAATCAGAATTAGGGCCTCAATAATAATTAGCTCTCTAACATTGCTGCTGCCTAATCACCAACGATCATTAACTCACGAAAACAATCACATGGTAATCAATCATGTCGTTCGTATCTTGGCTATTGTCAAATTTGCGCTACTTAAAGGCTACATAAGTAGGCAATATTCAATCTTTTAAGTGATCCATCTTACACACTGAAGATCAAGTTTTACTTGCCATAACCCATCAACTCTTTGACAACCTGTAAAAGTATAGAAGAAAGAATAAGATAACAAGGAAGCTTGCGGAGGAATTAATTCGTCTCTCTTATTCCAAAAGAATCGAAAAAGTAGAAAGAATATTTATACATAAAACAAAGCACCCAATGTGTGTATAACAACTGGCAAAACTAAAAACCCATTAAATAACTAAGTCGTAACTATTCATATCTTAACATCCCCTCCTCAAGATGGAACTTGGTGAAAATCACAAAAAGCCAACTTGGAATGAAGTCTATGAAAAACTGGAAGAGGCAGAGCTTTAGTAAACACATCTGCAATTTGAGCGTGGGAAGAAACATGAGCTGGAGAAATAAATCCTGCCTTAAGTTGATTGCGAACAAGGTGATAATCAATCTCCAAGTGCTTAGTGCATTCATGAAAAATAGGATTAGATGCAATATGAATAGCAGCTTTACTGTCACACTAAAGAGGAATAAGCTTAGGCACTTACACTTGTAAATCTGCAAGCAGGAAAGACAACCATTGCAACTCACAAACTGTAGCTGCTATCACCCTATACTCTGCTTTAGCAGAAGACCTGGAAACTGTCACCTGCTTCTTAGTTTTCTAAGAAATAGGACAAGAACCCAAATAAATGATGTACCCAGTTAAACTCCTTCTAGTATCTGCACACGAAGCCCAATCTGCTTCATAATAAGCAGTGAGCTGAAGAGAAATCTCAGCTAGAAAATGCAATCCTAATGAAGGAGTGCCTTTGAGGTATTTTAGAAGATGAAAAACCATCTTAAGATGAGAATCCCTTGGTTGATGAACAAATTGACCGAGTTGTTGAACTGAGTAAGTGATATCAGGTCTTGTGAACCCTAAGTACAATAATCTACCCACAATCTGTCGATACTCCTGAGGATTAGGTAACAAAGTCCCTGTATCAGCGGTAAGCTTCACACCAGAAGGAAAAGGAGTAGACTTAGGTTTCGCGCCAAGAACCCTAACATTGGAAAGAAGATCCAGGACATATTTTCTTTGGTTGAAAAAAAAACTAGAAGAAGAAGTAAGGATCTCTAAGCCAAGGAAATACTCAGTAGAACCTAAATCCTTTATGGTAAACTTAGCATCCAAGGATTTCTTTAAGTGATCAATAGTAACCTTAGAATTCCTGCTGATTAACAAATCATCAACATACACCAATAACATTAAGAAAATATCATCCTTGGCAAAAGTAAACGAGCAATGATCATGAGATGACTGCAGGAACCTATAACCAACTAAAAAAATAGTAAGCTCACAATTCCATTGCCTATATGCCTGCTTGAGACCATAAAGTGACCGCTGAAGTTTGAATACCAAACTAGGAGTAGCCTTTGCATAACTAGGAGGAGGTGTCATATAAATTTCTTCATCCAAGAAACCATGCCAAAATGCATTGTTGACATCCATCTTTTGCAAAGGCCAACCTTTAGAAGTAGCAATAGTGAAAAATAACCTGACAGTGACCACCTTAGTAGCTAGTGAAAAACTGTTTGTTTAATCCTCACCAACAACCTGAATAAATCCTTTTGCTACCAAACGAGCCTTGTGTCTCTCAATAGACCCATCAGGCTTAAGTTTCAATTTGTACACCTATTTACAACCTATGGGCTGCTTATTAGGTGGAAAAGAAGTTAAAGTCCATGTTTGATTCTTCTCCAAAGCATTAAGTTCAACCTACATAGCCTTGACCCGATCTGTATTTCCTTTTGCTGTATTATATGAATGAGGTTCTTGAAGTTGGGTAATGTTAGCCAAGAAGTGAGTTGTTGTTGGAGACAAACCAGAAACCTTGAGAAAAGGATAAGTAGGAGGCGTATGTGGTAAAGAAACAGGAACTACACTATGAGCAACAAAATCCTATAACCAGTTGGGATTTTTCCGAACCCTTCTACTTCTGCGAACAACATGCCGCTCAGAAATTACAGGTATATTAATAACATCAGGAATAGGATCTACAGAAGATGAAAAATATGTAAAAACATCAGTTGGTGGTAAAATAATAGGTAAATCAGAAAGAACTCCAATATTAGGAATAGGAGTAGCATCGGAAGGAAGTAATGAAGCTATACTATGAAAAGGAAAATAGTCCTCATGAAAGATAACATCTCTAGAGACCATCAAAGACTAAGAATCCAAGTCAAACACCTTAAGCCCTTTTTCGCTAGGCACAAAACCCAGAAAAATGGATTTACAAGCTCTATGAGCAAATTTATCTTTGGAAGGCATAGTGTTGGTAGCATAACACAAGCAGCCAAAAATTTTGATGGTCTTATAATCAGATGAAACTCCAAACAACAACTCATATGGTATTTTCCAACCAGTAATAGCAGAAGGAACTCTGTTAATCAAGAAAGTTGCCTCTAAAATATCTTTTCCCTAAAAAGTAGTAGGCAATGAAGCTTGAAAAAGCAAAGCCCGAGCCACCTGCAGAATGTGTCTATGTTTTCGCTCCACAATACCATTTTGTTAAGGACTATAAACACAAGGTTATTATTGAAAGATACCATGAAAATCCAGAAAATCTTGACAATACTGACTCACAAACTCACTACCATTGTCTGTTTGAATGAACTTAAGCTTGGCCCCAAACTGAGTCACAGTCTGCTTAATAAATCAATCTAGCAACTTAGGTACCAGAGTACATGGACTACATCTTTGATACCATGTAAAAGTATAGAAGAAAGAAGAAGATAACAAGGAAGCTTACGGAGGAATTAATCCGTCTCTCTTATTTCAGATGAATCGAAAGAATATTTATACATAAAACAGAGCACCCAATGTGCGTATAACAGCTGGCAAAACTAAAAACCCATTAAATAACTAAGTTGTAACTATTCATATCTTAACACAACCATAAGCTCAATCTCCCTACAATAATTAATTCTAGCAATCAAAATCGGTTTCTTAATAATCGGCATCTAATCATGTTATGACATACTTGGCTAATCTCTCATTACATATCTCGTACAGTGGCATAGATAAAATTATGAACGGTAATGGCACTAGTCTCCCTGTCACTCACTTGTTCCACCTCCCTTTACAGTTCCAATAATTCATTTAAAATTGATAATATGCTTTATGTCTGACAAATGAGAACCAACTTGATTTCTATTTTATGATTTTGCTTAACTAATCAAATTTTTGTTGAATTCCCACTGACCTTCTTTCAAGTGAAGGATCTTTACATGAGGAAACTCTTCTTCAAGGCAATACTGAAAATAGTGTTTGACCAAAGGTTATCTGTGAAGTTGAGGACGTCTTTAATTCTTAATAAGGCAGTATTTGGTTCATGGTTTTGAGAATCAATCAATGAGTATGAAATGAATATAGGTTATTGGTTTTATATTATAATTATAGGAAATATCTGACTTTTGAAAAATCGTCCATACTTCTGATATATTAGAAGAATGAGTTTCATTCTTGGTATGCAGTAAGTGTCACCGACATGACAGTTAATTAAAATATAATCAATTAATTCAATATAATTAATAAAAATATACTTAGTTACAATATAATTAATTATATTTTTCTCTTTTTTAACAATTAAATATAATTAATTAAAATATATTACAATGTTATGTAAAACAAATTTTTATTTTTAAATATTTTTAACAAATCAACCACTATTAATGGTCTAGTAGTTATCATTCCTTTATCTTAACCAATAATTATAATTATAACGATTATATTCATTCTCATTCCTCATTATTTTCATTCTCATTCTTATTACCATTCTCCCATGTGAACCAACCACGCCTTAAATACATATGGCTATATTCCTTAAAGCACAAATTTGGTGTTACATTTACATTAGATTCAAAAATCTTATTGAAAAATATTTTCAACAATAAATTAAAATAATTGACAATAATGGCAAATATATATGACTTCAACAAAATTTTTAACAGTATAAGATGTTCATGATCCCATTATATCGTCACAGACACTAGAGCACCGTCATGGTCACATGGTTAAATCTGATCTCACCTTACTTTCTCATACATCTTTACCTTTAATATTTTGGCCAAATGTACTTCCTACTACATTCTATTTAATCAATCACAAGCCAACAGTCACTCTAAACATGTCCTCACTATATAAAAAAGCTTTCACAACACTCTCAAATATTTAAATTTAAAATTTTAGGTGTCACTGCTACCCTAGACTTCAACCCTATTCATCCTACATGCTTGACCCAAAGTCCAAACCTTGTGATTTTCTTGGGTATTTATTATCTCAAAGCATTTATCAATATTTTGATATCCACAAATAAAACCCACATATGTATTGTATTGCGTTCAATTTGCAGACTTTGTCTTTCCCTTGACCTACCGTTACTTCCATTGACATTTGGATGCCCCCACCTCTCAAAGCTCCTCTTCTTCAACTTCGCAGATGACGTCCTAAGTTCCTTCAACTGATTTTTCTCATGAAGTGACTTTGTAAACAAAAAACCAAACAGCAGCTCTCGTATAGATTAACCAACCACCTCTAGCACCACGTGATCACTAGAGACAAAACCAAATTCGTAAGCCTCTAAAAAAATTCACTCTCAAAAACCTCCCACTGCCATTAGTTGAGAATCAATAATAGTTAATCAAGCCCTAAAAGATCCAAGATGACATCAAGCCATGTCTCAAGAGTATGATGCTTTAATTCGTAATGAAATATGAGAACTTTTTCCTCAATTACCACTTAAAATATTGTTTGTTATAAATGGATATATTATATTAAAAGAAAATTTGATAGTTTAATTGACAACTATAATGCTTGTCTCGTGGTCAATTACTTTCATTGATGGCCCATGTTAGATTATCACGAAACATTTAACTCAGTTATGAAACACAATACCATCTAATTGGTTCTTACCATTGCTCTAAAGACTGGATGGTCTCCTCGAAAAGTAAATGTAAATAATGCTTTTCTTAAAAAAACCTCATAGAATATATTTACATTTCAACTTCCAAGTTTTGCCAGTTCTAATTACTCCACCTATATTTATAGGTTTCATAAAGACATATGTGCTTAAGTAGACACCACGAGCTTCGTGTGAGAACTCCACTAACTTTTACTTACCATCAAGTTTAAAAGTTCTATTATTGACATATCTTCATTTGTATTCACTCTAGTTTTCTCTTTTTATATATTGATGGCATCATCCTCACATGTGATTGTTGTTAGATTAATTTTAATAATCATAAGTGTGACCCATATTACTTTATTTGATTCTAATATAAAGTGAGCCCAAAAAAATGGTTATTGGGCTTATTAAAGTAAATTAGAGCCATTACGGTTACTTAATAGATAAACCCTTCCCTCTTCCCTTCAATTTCTAAGAAACATTTACAAATATTAAAACACATACGTTCTTGCACCATTGAAAAGGAAAAAGAAAGGAAGAAGATGAGAGTGGATAAAGTTTTTTTGTAAAGAAGGAATTTGCTAACAAAAAGAGATTACACGAGTATAGATTAAGGTTAGTATTTTTCTCTTTTCTTTATAGCGCTAATTTTAGGGTTTGTGTAGCGGCCCCTTACCGCAGGGTATACACCGGGACTCCCACAGGTCATTCTGGTACATATCCTACGATAAGGGTGAGCTACAAGCAATCACTTCACATGGCATCATAATAAAACATCATTATTTAAATCACAATCTTTTTGAAACCAAAATTTTCTTAATTCCATTTCATCAAAATCAAACTGTTTACACGTCTATCATCCTATGCTATCTGTACAACAACAAAAAAAAGTACAAAGTGCTACATGAAAGAGGAAAACAACAGATTTATCTAGGTCGCCCCAAAAATCCCAGCTGACCGACCTGT
>JAOQMP010000038.1:138595-156586 GCA_027563575.1 Erythroxylum pedicellare | reverse complement strand
AATGGATGTAAAAACTAATTTTTTGAATGGTGACTTAGAAGAAGAAGTTTATATGGACCAACCGGAAGGTTTTGTGACTAAATAAAAAGAAAATATGTTGTGTAAATTAAAGAAGTCAATATATGGTTTGAAACAAGCTTCCTAACAATAGTATTGATTTATGGTTTTGTAGAGAACATTGTTGATAGATGTATCTATATGAAGGTTAGTGGAAACAAGTTCATTATTTTGATGCTATATGTTGACAATATTCTTTTAGCTGCTAATGATTTGGGCTTGTTACATGATGTAAAGAAATTTCTCTCGAATAATTTTGAAATGAAGGAAATGGGTGAGGCATCCTATATGATTGGAATAGAAATGACAGGACAAAATGTTTGTTAGGGATGTCTCAGAAAGGATATATTAGTAAAGTGTTAGAGAGATTCAGGATGGAAAAATGCTTAGCAGGGGTAGCTCCAATTCAGAATGGGGATAAATTTAATGAAATGCAATGTCCCAAGAATGATTTGGAACAAAAGGAAATAGAATTTATTCTCTATGCATCTGTAGTTAGGAGTTTGATGTACATTCAGACTTGTACTGGCCGAATATTAATTTTATTTGCTGGAATGTTAGGTCGATATCAAAGGAATCCCGGATTGGACCACTAGAAAGCTGTAAAGAAAGTTTTTAGGTATTTACAAGGCATCAATGATTACATGCTCATATATAGGAAATCATATCACTTAGATGTGATCGGTAATTCAAATTTAGACTATGCTAGTTATGTAGACTCAAGGAAATCTACTTTTGGTTATCTATTCCAACTAGCAGGAGGGGCAATTTCTTGGAAGAGTGGAAATTAGTCTGTCATTGTTACTTCCACTATAGAGGTCGAATTTGTGGCATGCTTTGAGGCCACTATTCAATCATTGTGGTTGTTGAACTTTGTCTTAGGGCTAGGTATTGTCGACAGTATAGCTAGATCGCTAAGAATTTATTGTGATAATTTCACAGTTATTTTCTTCTCTAAAAATGATAAGTATTCTAAGGGTGCTTAACACATAGATTTGAAACAATTGTCAGTCAAAGAAGAAGTGAAAAAATATAAAGTGTCGATTGAGCATATTAGAATTCATCTAATGGTAGCGAATTCGTTAACTAAAGGATTACCGCCTAAAACATTTACTGGCCATGTTGAAAGGATGGGCATTATAAACAAGTCCTTGTTAGCTTGGGATTATGTTATGTATGTACTTATGTTTGGATATTTGCTATTATTGTTTTGACACTTATGAATTCAATTAATGTTATGTTTTTGCTATTTGTTATTTGTCACATTATGTTATGTACACACATTGTTTTATTGTGATGACAAATTATATTTTAAGAAACATTAAAGTTGAGAATTATGGTGTTTCTCAATTACAGTTATTTTTAGTTGAGATGATTGTGTAGTACATGAAAGGAATTTTATCGTTAGATGACTTGTGACCGCTATGATCCCATTATTTCAATTTATTCAAGTTTGATTGCTTGAAATATTCAATATATGGTGCACACTTGTGTTGTTGGATCATCAAGTCATAACATGGGCGAAGTGGGTGATTATTAGATTACTTTTAATAATCATAAGTGTGACCCATATTACTTTATTTGATTTTAATATAAAGTGAGCCCAAAATAATGGTTATTAGGCTTCTTAAAGGAAATTAGAGTCATTAGGGTTACTTAATAAATAAACCTTTCCTCTCCCTTTAATTTTAAGAAACGTTTACAGATATCAAAACACATACGTTCTTGCACAATTGAAAATAACGAAAAAAGGGAAGAAGGCGAGAGTAGATAAAGTTTTTGTGTAAATAAGGGATTTGCTAACAAGAAGAGATTACACAAGTATGAAGTGTTTCTCTCTTTTCTTTATATCACTAATGTTAGGATTTGAAGGTGTTGAATTAATTGTATCATAAATGTACTTAGGTGAATTCTATGCTTATAATATTGCTTAGATTGTTAAAGATTAAATCTATTAATTGTTCGTCACTAATCATCCATTTTATTGAAACGTCGTCTTACATGCTCTCTCTTAAGGATTTTGGGTCTCTTTCATATTTTCTTAGTGTTAAGGTGTTTCCTCATCAGCATGGTATACTACTATTGCAACATTGGCATATAATCGACCTAGTCAGTACTCACCCACGCCAATATGATGGTGTCTAATCAGTTCTCAAGCCCTTATCTACTAACCCTTAACTCAGTCTTCACTCGGGCACAACTCTCTTTGACCCTGGAGTGCCACCCCGTTGTTGACCATCTCCAATATCTTTTCCTCACTCGCCCCATAAACATGTTATTTTATTATATGCATCAACCCATATCAATCACTGGACATTGGCAAAACGTCTCTTACTCTATCTATTTGTTATATTCTATACTTACAATAGTTCTCTTTGTCACATGTCTGGTGCCATTTGCAAGCAGAAATATTTGTTTCACAGTGCTAGTAATATATGCGAGGTTCACCAGTAACAAAAGGGTAAGTTTTAGAAATTTTGAATAAACTTATATCTAATCTGCAATAAATTATTATGATATATATTTGTTTTCATTTTGTACCAGTTAGTAATTAAGATTAAATAGTTTAAAGGTCTCAAAATTGGCGAAAACTAAGTTCAATTCGTTCCGGTCATGGGCTATAAATCACATAATTATGGCCTAAGTCTAAAAGTGGATATGTTCGATATGCACTGTTAACATCCAAATTTAAGTATACTATAAATAAGTACCGGACACTTTCTTTTCTGGTCAAATTTAAGTTCGTTGCAAAAGTGTAATATAAGTTGACCCTCAAATTTATCAATATCATGCCAGAGTTTCTTAGAGTTTAGTATTGGTATGGTACAAAATAGGTATTTATCAAATTCTATTTTAAATAATTTTTTAAAGCTATAAAATAATATTTTAATTTTATATATTAAAGTTTAATTCTTTATTATAAAATTATCTTTTAAAAATTATAACTCATATAAAAAATTTAGGGACCATAACATTAAAAAAACTTGAATAATTGAATTATATTGATTATATTTTATTAGCAATTAATATTAAATTATCAAAAAAATATTTATTTCATAAAAATTCAAATATAAAATTAAAAGTATTCATATTATAGATAAATTAAATTTTTATTAAATTAAAGTAAGGGTGAGCTTTGACAATTACACTCATATTTTATTCTATTTGTTTGTTATAACTAAATCAAACATGCATGCTTATTTTATATACTTAAAGCAGAAAATTGTTAACACATACATAGATAAAGTTTGAAAAATGAATAATGAAAAATATATAAATACTGTTTGAAGGAAAAAAGTTGCCAATCGATATTTAATATATAAATTGAGTTTAAAACAAAGTTGTGAATATAATTTATACTGATTTTGTTACTAATAGTGTACATGTTAAAACTCATTAATACTAGATACTATTTTCAATTATTTTTAAAATTTATAAAATAGACTATTATTTTTATATAATTAAAATTTGGTCCTTTATTATGATTAAAATAATAAAATATTTTAATTTTTGGTTCAATTGCTCCATTTTAAATTTACATAATAATATTTTATTTTAAGACATAATAACTATTTGAAAATTTTTTAATATTTTAAAATATTTTAACATTTTGAATTTGACCTAGTATTTTTTTAAAAAAAGGTTTTAGTGTATTGACCAATACTAACCGATACCATATTTTCAACTTAAAACTTTTTGATGCAACTCAATATTGTAATCTAATGTGGTGAAAGTTAACTTTGTACCATTTTTCGAATTGTAGTATGCAAAATTTGTGAGCTGACTCATTGGTTATCTTGATAAAGGATTCTATGGAACAATATAGCTTATTATCCACAATACAAATGTAATGTATATAGCTATCTTGAAAATGGCCAACTTTTTTTAGAGTTTAGATGGAAACTATATGAATAAATTAAATGTTTAAATTTAATTAATTTTTGCAATATTATCTAAAACTACAAATTATATCAATCGAGTGTACATCACTTTAATTTATTACAAATGTAACTTTTTTATTATTATACTACTAATGTTACTGATGTGAAGCACCATGTAACCAAGTTTCATTTTATGTTCACAGGCACGTAGAATAGAATAATATAATTAATAAAATTTATATTTAAACTAGTTTAAATAATTGAATGGTATCTCTCATTAACTATTTAATGAATTAAAAGTTTTTTTAATGTCATCCTCTAATTGAAAGATCTTCCTTCCTCATTTTTATGTGCCTGAGAACTCACCATCTCTGTGAGTTGCAATTTACTTTATGCCCTCTTCTCCTTTTCTTTACCTCTCACATTGTCATCTTATTTTGATAAATTGTTATTTGATTCATCTTCATGTTTTACTTAACACTCTTCCAATACCTGGAGACCTTCCAAAATCTCATTATATTATCACAAAATCTTTCTCTTGTTATCTTCTCTCTCTTTCTAACACAAAGATTGAACAAATAGTACAAGAAAATAGCACAATTTGCGACATTTAAAAGATGTTACAAAATGTTAAAAAGTCACAGAGTACAATTTGCAATATTTTAAAAAATGTTACAAAAAATGTCACGGAATGTGGTATAGGCAAAAGATTTCTACGACGTTTCTCATAAAATATCACAAAAAACACGGACATTCCATAATGTTTTAAAAAATGTCACTATGAAATGACTTGAGTCTATTAAATGCACCATTTAATTGAACAAATCCCATCGATAAATATAATTATTCTAACCAAAAGTTTAACTATAGCACTATTTGGACTTACGTGTCTTGTTTGCTCAAAATGTTCCAAAAGTAAGGAATGTAAGGTGGAAACAAAATTCTGATATATAAAACTTAGGCAGCACCAGCTCCCTTGCCTTTCTTCCTTTGGATCTTCTTCATGTAAAACTCTAGCTCTTTGCCTTCTAATATGTAAACCACTGAGCTTAGTCGTAGGTGGAAACATTTGCATGTTCTCAACTGGTCTGAGTCCACCGTATTGACCAAAAGAAGCTCCAGTGCTTCTTGTCTCTCTTTTTCCAAATAGGACACTCGAAGAACAAGTGCTACCGATGTTTGTCATCAATTTCTTGTGCTCGTTTCCTATCTCTCATCTACAAAAGCTTGAAAGTTTTTATATACGTTAAGCTTTGGGGTTATTAGGGAAATAAGAAAATGCAAGAACTGTACTGTAATAACTTTATTTTTCAAACAAGTTTAGGCTAATGAATTTCAAAGTCCCATGACAGATAAAAACACATTTTTATTATTTGGTATCTATATCCAAACACATTGTCTCCCCTAAAAAAAATTGGAAGAAATTAACAAGTAGAAGCTCAAAAAAAAGATAAGGTATCGTGAAGTTATTGAAATCACCTGGTTCATCAAGTGAATTGGGAATCCCATTCCTTTTCTGAGCCTTCTCATCCAAACCAAAAGTTTCACCAGTACTTCTTAAGTTTTACATAAATGCCACCTTTTTAAAACCCTTCACGGGTAAAGAATTCTCAGAGTCATCAACCTGCGAAGATATCTTAGGAATGCATCTTATGGTAACCGAAGAGTTATTACAATCCCTGCCTTTCAAACACAACATTGTCGTGCTTCTCTTTCCCCTAAAAATCAAATCACTATAATCAAGAACAACCTAAAACCTCCAACCTTCACACTAAAGGAGCGACGCCTAATTACCAACATTACAAAAGCTCCAAGTAAAGAAAGTCATATCAATTTTCCCATCAACCCACCAAATATGTTTAGCTCAAACCTAATATTTGCACACAACTATGAAATAATCATCAGAACATAACGAACCAAACATCATATATACACCAGAATCAGTATTATCCCCAAACCAATTAAAGAAAATCACTAAATAAAGCGAGGAATTTAAGGGAAGGACGCATAAGGATAAGATCAAAGAGCGTATTTTTGTCAACTTTGACAAAATCAACATCCCAAGTCTTGAGAGCCTCGTCGGAGGAGATGGATGCCAACGACGATGAGTCCTTCTCCTTCTTCTTCTCGACTATGGCTCAAATGTGCTTCTTACAGTACTCTATGACTGTAGCGAGGATCACTCCGGTGACATTGGGCAAAAGTATCTCACTGTTAGCGCAGCCATCCTCGATCATATGCTTGATCGTCTGCCACGCCATGGCAACCGACTGCTCAATCTTGAAGGTCTCTCTGTCTGATGACTTGAGGATGATTTTCTTGGAGTCCAACATCGTGTCTCCGATTAGAAATCCTAAACCCTAGATCGTTTAGATTGTTGCATAATTATGACGGGTCACCTTATAAAGGGGTTGAGTAGGTGACAAATTGTTTTAGTGGGGGTTAGATTGTCGAGTAATAAACCATTAAGCGATGACAAAAATGAACACTAAAGGAGGTTTTGTAATTATAAAAAAGACATTGAAAAAGACATTGAGCAAGAGAGCTCACCAAATATTTGAGAAGACGCAAAATTGGAGACAACAAGACATTTTAGAGGCAAAATTTCAAGCAAGAATATAAAGGCAGAGGAATGTCTAAGATCACGAAGCACTGGGTAGTGTAGTCGTAGAATTGACAATACAGTTAAAGAACAAAAAAACGAACTTCTCCAATCTCATCATTACTGTGATACAATAAAATAAAACCCAAAATTTTCTTTGAAAATTTTAAAACCAAATAGATTGATATGAATCCCTAAGTTACATAATCATCCTAAGATAAGAAAACATAAGCACAAGTAGAAAGATAAGATGCGAAACAAATAAATAATTAAACAAAAGTGTAGAGAGAAGAAGGCAGAAAGAAGAAACCAATTTTGGGTGGGAAGAAGGCAGTGAGAAGATTAAAATGTTTTAATTAAATAAAAGGCAAACGTCTTTTGTGATGTTTTATTCAACTAAACGTCGTGGTTTCTATTTTGTCACATTTTATCAATAAAACGTCACGGATTATCTTATTTTCTTGTAGTGAAAAGAAGTTTTGATTTGGATCCAAAATGATTGGTTCACCAAATAACTTATGTGATGTACAATTCTTAGATATTCAAATCAATATCAGATTATAAGGTTAAATTCGTACGACTCCCATGGGGTTTGACAAACTATGATAATGGTCATTAAGAAAAGTACTTTTTCATAAAATAATGGCATTTTTAAATGTGGCAGTACAGGTGGAAAAATGTGCCATGTATTGATGGTGTCGTTTGGGTTATTCAACCCACACAACTTTTAACTTCATGTGATGTCATTTACCATACTTTACACAATGGTGGTTAGTCTGAAGGAAAACTATCTTTGTATGGATTCTTAAATATTCTTTTATCACTACAAGAATAATTGTTTCTTAAGGTACTAGAGTACCTTAGATATCCTTATTGGATGTGGATAATTCTTATAACATGTGATAATGGGAAAAGGTTGGCTTTTGTGTGCATTTCTTCTTATCTTTCATCAATATTTTGTTTGGATTTCAGAGTTTGACTCTTACACAATACTCAATATCAAATGGCAACTTTAAACAATTACTCACCTACATTATTTATAGCAAAATTACGTTTCTAATTTGTCTATCATATAAAATTATGATCTATAAGATCGTATATGCTTTGATTTTTAAGGTATCTTCTCTACTTTTTTTTTTAATGATAGAGTGGAATGAAAAATCAAATGTCATTGTTTACATTTTACTAGTTTTTGTTTATGGTTAAACTATTCATCGTAGTTTATCAAAAGAAACATCTAAATGTTTTTGGTCAAGCACTACAATGAATATTCACAAATAATGCATTTATAAACAATATAATATGAAATCATACATCTATAAACATCATATTTTGAATTAGTGTTTAGCAAGTAATTTCAATCTAACAAGTATGGTGTATAGTCATGGGATAAATTATTTATTACTAAGAGCTAGGTAAATTTTAAGCCAGTAGTGAGTTGATCATAAAATAAATTAAGTTAATTGTAAAAAAGAAGTAAAAGTAAGAAAAATATAGATGTGAAACAAAGAACTTAAACATTATTCACTAAGTAAATACTAGAATTGAAAGGTCTGTTGGTTTAAGACTTAAGTTTATTGCTATATTTAGATTACATCTCTTACTTATTTAGGCTAAAAAGCTAAAGTTAAAGCATTCAATAAGTATATTTGTAAGGATATGCTTTTGATATTAAATCTTTATATAAGGATTTATGTTTTATCTTACTTTCATATCTATTTGCAAGAATAATGGATACTGTAAATATAATAAATATGTAATACATTATGCATAATTACATCAATTCGATAGTATATTGAATTTGCATATATTTTGTAGCACAATTACATATTAGATATTATAGCTCCCATTTGAGAAATGGTTACTACTTCAAACCTTAGAATTAAGTTTGAGTACTCCTATGGTGAATGTTTCAAATTTAAACCAAAAATGGTATATGAATGTAGGGAAAGACTGTTTCATTAGTAAGGTAGATAAGATTACATTGGTTAATTTTAAGCTTAACATTAAAAGGTTATAGTATGGAGAAGCCTAGGATTTTACTTATAAATTCCCACACAAGTCCTTTGAAGACAATAATGTGAGGAGCTTGATAAGAGCAATTAAAGTAAGAAAAATGGTGACGGTATAGGTGTTTATGGATAAGGAGAAGTATCCAAGTTATGCAAACTTACCGACTCTAAGGTGATATTCTAATTAAGGTAATTGAGAATGATGATGAGGAGGTAGCTTTAGCTAAAGCTACATATCCACCTATTAAGTCAATTATATATCCACTAATTCTAGTACCCATAAATATACACATAAATGCCTTTATAGATCCACAAATAAACGCACCTTAAAATCCACCAATTCTAGCAACATCTGAAGTTGAGCTTGAAGCATAAAATGATTTAAATGGCCTATCATACAATGAAATCCAATCAATAGATATCAATGATTTAGGATATTCAAGTAAAGATATTCCTTATGATATCTATAAATGTGATATAAAAGAAGAGCTACCTGTTATGAGTGAGTGGTGTACTCATATTGAAAATATTGACTTCGGTGATAATGAGATTGATGATGATAATGATGATAGTGGTAGTCTAAAAGGAAGTTATAGTGAAAAAGGAAGAAGAATCCTAAATATCTTACTTTTTCTCTTCCAGTTTAGATGATGGAAAAGTTATTTTGAAGCATGAAATGAATATGTATTCTATTGACATATTTAGGAAGGCTTTAAAGAACATAAGTATTTAGATTAGATACAACAATGTTTATGTAAATAATGAAAGGACAAGAGTTATTATAAAGTGTAAGATAGGAATGCATTCAGATTAAGATATTCGAAGACTCTTAATCTTATAGGAGATCATTTGATGGTATAGAAGTTAATTACTAGTGGATTACTCATAAGCATTTAACATGCTTCAGAGACTGTTCTAGTTGGCATATCTCAGGGTTAAAGAAGGTTATTTTAAGAGATTACCATTAATTGATTACAAGCATCAAAGTGTATAGAGATAAGAGGTATGTCTTATATTTGTTGATGGATATGAAAGGGAACAATATAAGAAGGTAAGAAGTTATTTTTTAATAGTGATGGAATGCAATAGGTATAGTTCATTGTACATCAAATCTCCTAAAAGTTTGTTTGATTCATACTACATATGCCTTGAACAAGTAAAATCTAGGTTTTCCAATAATTGTGGACTAATAATATACATTTATGGTTTTCATTTGAAGATAAACTATGGTGGGCAACTGCTAACATCCATTGGAAAGGATCCAAATGAAAGATATTTTCATTGGTTTGCACTATGATAAGAGTTAAGGATCAAAAGAGTTGGAAACAATTTTTAGGATGCCTACTTGATGATATTACCAATGATTGATCATGAGTATTCACAAGTGGTAGATAAAAGGTAACACAATGATATATTTTTATGTAATATTTTTCCTGTTTCTTACTGACCATAAATTATATAATGTAGAGCCTATAAGAACTTTTGAGCATGAGTACACACATTTTGACCATTATTATTACTTTAGGAATTTGTTGGCCAATTTATAAAGTAAGTATAAATTGTCAGCCATTTACAAGGATCATATGTGGAGTATTGCTTTAGATTGTATACAGTAAGGATATAAGGGGCAAATGAGTAAGATGGGGTGTGTAAACAAGGATGCCCATAATTAGTTAGACAATATTCCTGAGAAGGGATGGAGTAGACTTGCTTTTGACAGAAGATGTAAGAGTGTTTTGTTGTCAAACAACATAGAAGAGTTTTTCAATGCATATTTAAAAGATACACGGAATAAACTATTCTTGACTTGCTTAGAAGTAATAAGAAGAGCTACCTTGAAGAGATTTCATCAAAAGAAGCAAAGAAATGTTGTATATAATAACAAGATATGTCTTAACATAACATCAAAGCTAGAGAAAAACAAGAAGGAGGCTACAAATTATTTGGCTCTTATTTGGCTCATTTTGCAGGTAATAATATTTTTTCATTTAATAACTATTTTCTTAAATATTACTAACAATTTAGCTCATTTATGATAGATGGTGGAAATTTTAAAATGGAGCATTGCATGCATGACCATTATATAATCAACCTTATAAAAAATGAATGCATGTGAGGGAGATGGGACTTAATTAGGATCCCTTATAACAATGTCATTTTAGTGATTATTTTGGAGATAGAAGATCTTGAAGATTATGCGTATGAGTACTGCACCGAGGAGGCATATATAAGGAGTCATTAGAATATAGACATAAGATCAATCCTCCCAAATATAATAAAAGAGCTAGAAGGACAAAAAAGAAGAGAATAAAGGAAGTTAGTAAAAGTTAGAAGGGCAAGATTATTTTAACAAGGACTAGTGCCCATGTAACTTACAAGAAATGTAAGCAAGCTGGATATAATTCCATAAGATGTCAACACGTGCATTAGTTCCATAAGAGAAATGATAGTAAGCTTATTCATTTCACATTAAAAAAATTAGAATGTATGATAATAAAAAATGACATTATGTATTTAATGTAGGGTCGGGTATAAATGTTTTCTCAACAAAGCATTGTAATAGATGCATCAAAAAGAAAGGAAAAGGAACATGTTCAAGAAATTAGAGCAAAGAAGAAGGAAACCAAAGTTATAACATCTAAACAAGTTTAAGAGCAAGAGAAGAGGCTGGAAAGTAAAAAGAACAAGGAGTAAAGGAAGTGTATAGCTTGTAGTCCATTGTATTTTTGAAACTTATGTAGACATTTTGGTCCTATATAATTCTAGATGTCGCGCTTTTATTGATGGACAACTTATGTGGTCTATATATAAACTTACTTTTGTACATTTTGTTGCATACAATTACGACACCATATGCAAAGAATCATTTTGATGATCTTTTTAATTTATTGTCTACTTTTGAATTTATAAATCGAATTATGTGTATTTAATTACAAAAAATGTTCAGGAAATCATTTTGTTGATAATTTGTTTTTAATTCATAAGCATGTCTTTATATATATGTGCATAAACTAAAATTACAATTTTTTATTAATTTAATAGATAATGTCATATAAAATGTTGTAATTTAAAAAATTAAATACAACTCATCTCATCCCTATTGCTTATATATAAAAATACCAATTGTAGCACTAGACATATTCCAAGACAATAGCATCAAACCCCATACCCAACTAAGTTTACTATCATTGCAAGTAAGTTTACCATCTCCCTTTTGCTTATTGCATGTCATGTTCTTCTCTTTTATGACATTTATGACATCTACACTTTTTGGAGTAAATTTTTGGTCAAATTAGTCAAGAAATTGAAATATTGCTTTCCCCATGATAAAAAAGATAAATAATCATTTATTTGTTACAATCCCTGTAATACATAAGATATTGTGCATAAAATTTATCCCATATTTTGGACATCTAAAGAATCTCTTTGTGGAGTTCTTTGATGTCCAAGAAGTCCATAAATGAGCCTACAATCAAAAACTGCAATACGTATGGACATATTATTGTACATTTGCTATTGTTGATGTTAATCATTACATATATCAAATTTAACAAACTCTTGCATATATTCACCTACCATATTACCAAAGTTAAGAATAATACAAAGTTAAGAAATAACAGAGATAAACAAACTAGATAGAAAGCAATAAAAATAGAGAGAAAAAGGTAGGAGGGAAGGAGGAGGTTGAAGAGATAAAAATATTTAATATGTAAGCGGTAGTCAAATATTTAATATGCAAGTAGTAGTCATTTACAATAATTTCTTAATTAATAATGTACAAAGCATTTTAGTTGCATGTTTCACAAATTAATGAACTTAGAGAATATTTCAGATGTTTACGTCAAGTTACACATCATACTATTATGAGGTCCATAAAGTCACCAAAAGAGATTTTTGGAACTATGCCATGACATTAAGTTGATTCATAATATTCCTACTGTTTCATATCAATAAAAGCTCCTTAAGCATATCATAAACTTGGGTTTTGAGCTTGTGATTCTTGTTAGCCACTAGAAAATTATCAATTACTCCTTATATTTGGAAAAAAAACTTTTACTAGCAGGCTTTCTCCGATTAATAACTTTTGACCATAGTAAACATTTTCCGCAAGAGCATAAAATAGCTAGCAACTTGGTTAGGTTAAAGTTCTTCATTTTTTTGTGGATTTTGCATATACTAAGCAAAGCATAATTAATTGGCTTTATAGGTATTGCCTTTTTGATATCTTATACTCTTCATCCAAGACTTAACAAATCAAATATACAACCATGGACAACTTTGTTGCACCAGTCCTATACTAAAATATGTGACCATCATGTTGTCAAGGTTGGACAATATATATATATATATATATATAACCAAAACTTAGCTTTTAAACATGTTTTAAACTTATTACATTTAATGTAAATTAATATTTAATATAACAACGATAAATTATTAGTTTGAGTCAAATTTAATTAGTTCAATTTGAATTTAAGAGTTGTGATGAATTGTCGTGTAAATAACATTTGATTAGTTCACATCTAATATTCATATTGTGTGTGTTTTGTCATTATTTTTAACTAAATTCTACTGGAAGACTGAAATATAAAAGGAGTTTTTTTCGATAATTTTAAATATAAGGGGGACTTTTCTAATGTTTCTTAAACTAAAAGGGTGATATATGGTTTTTACCTTATTTTTGCAATATTTTCTAACATATACCTTCTAAGAAGTGTCAATTAGTTAGCTACCTTCTCTTTATAGAAGTATCCACTACACTGATACTAAAAAGGTTTCTCAGTAATATTTATTTTGATATTTTAGGAAGCAATGTTTACATTAGTAAGGGATTATTATTAAAAAAAAAATAATGCATTAATTTCACATACATTCAGGTCTCTACATCAACTGTTGACGAATGTCACACCGTCATGCTTCTTCGTGTGAGTGTGCAAAAACACCTGAGTATGTGTAAGCCTTATGCCCATAGACTTTTCCTACATATTTAACCTAAATTGTTAGATGTGAACTAAATTTTATAAAAATTTCGATAGAGTTTTCTCTATTTTTATGATATTTCCCCTTATTGAACAAATAAAGGCCTCGTTTGGTAAAAAGCTGATAAGCTCTTTTTTAGCCGGTTGACCTATTTCAGCTTATTGACTATATGAAAAATCTGTTTGAAATGTTTGGTTATTAGCTGGTTGGGTTGTCTGATTCAACCTAACCAGCTAATTTTAGATAAACTCCTCTAGAGGAGCGTTTTAACGCAATCAGCTTAATTTTTTTAATGTTAAATTTGCCCTCTTCACTACCGTCTCATTTCTTTGCTCTTTCCTTGCGTCTCTCACATCTACCAGATCACCCGCGCTTTCATCAGACAGACTTTGAGGCCACACATAGCAATCTAATGGTGATCCTTAGTGCTTACCCTTTTTCCTGCAAATTTTGGTTAGTTATGGCATTTAATTTGTCATCTCTGCTTGAGCTCAAATCCATCTCTTTCTTGGATTCTGCCAAGTCCAACTACAAACTCCTCAAGCGTCCAGGTTTTTTCTCTTTTCACCTTGAGTTTTCTTAGTCATTCTGTTTGATTTGGTGGGGGATATAGGAAGGGAGCTTTAATTGAGAGGGAAAAAGGTTTGTAATTAAAGCTGACTGTATGTTAGTTGCCTATTTTCCCCTTTTCGTTCAAGAGACTGACTTCTAACGACTACCATTTTGTTTCTTTTGTGTGAAAAAAGCTGCTTTTAAAGAAATTAGAGCGAAAAATTGTTTCTATTATGTTGACCATAGACAGAGTGGCTGAGAATCCAGATAAATTCAAAGACGTAGCCCTTACAGCTGCTTCAAATGTGACTCTTCTTGCTGATTAGGTAATCAGTTGGTTCCATAACTAAATAAAAGTTGTTATATTTGTTTTTCCTTTCTTTCCTTTCTTTTCCCCTTCCTTTAAGTGGCACAATCTATGCTTGTAAATAGTGTGATCCTATCTTTATTTGACTATTAAACTCAAAGTGCTATGTGGTCAGAGTAAAAGTGCTGATGGAATCTAGGTAAAACCAAATTAAACTTAGGTTATGGATCATGCAGGTCAAGACTTTCAAACCTCAGCTTATTGCCGTTAGGAACGAGTCATTAGTTGACGAACTTAAAGAAGCTTTGGGTGATCATGAAGAAAAGCCTGAGATTGTTCCTAGGGAGTAAGAATTATCGAAGTAGACTACTAACTAATTTCCTGATATTTAATGAATCTTTTCAAACTTTAATTTTGTGCAATTTATTTCTAGGTTGCCCGCCATCCAAATGTTGCCATATTCACAGGCATAGTTGTTTGTGCAAGCTTAAAGGTAAATAAAGATATTCTTTTAATCATCTTTTTACATTTCCTCTTCTATTATAGGATCCTCATCACATTTTGGCTTTGCTAGAAAACATCAAGTGATGGGGATAGTGTATTATGATATCCTTGGATTCAGTTACAGTCAAAAGTGAGTATGAGTGCTTTCAAGCATCCACGTAAGTTAGATTTAGCTACTTCTACCTTTTGTTTTAGGGCTGTTTCAAAAGTCCTAATGCAAAAGGTGATTAGCTATTTCTTACAACATACTTCAAACTTAGCTTGTCTCATGTGATTGTAGGGAATGCTTTTTTTATACTCTATTGGTTGCTACACAGAGCATGTCAGTTATGGAAAAAGGTAAACAAGGTTGTGGTTTGTATAGGAGTGCCTAAGAAGTTGGAAAAAGGCAAACAGTTTGAGGTCCCTGAATGGTTGGCTTACTACTTTAAGACCTCTTAAAGGGAAGTCTGGAAAAGGAAAAAGTGGCCTTACAATAGGCCAGGTCTGTATTTTTCTCCTGTTTATTGTAGAAGTGTTGGAAATGGATTCATATCTTATTCATAAAGTGAGTTAGGCCAATCTTTCCCTTTACTTGGTTAAAATTTTAGCTCAGAAGTTTCAGATTTTATATATATTTGATATGGACAAATTTTTTTGGCAAGGATTAGAGTTGTAGTTGAGTTAAGCCTCTCACGACCCGAGTATCAAGTCTCTTAAGAGCTTTGTTTAATGAGAGTATATTTGGTAATGTCTGTGTGTCTTGAGTTTATCAGGCATATGTTTGCTAGCCAGTGTTTTGGTGTGTAAATAGTTTTTGCATTGGATCTAAGTTTATTTTACCCAACCTAACGTACCATTTACGTACTAGTTGATTTGGTCTTTACCTATGAAGAGATCTGCATAAATGTTACTTCTTGGAATAACTTGAACTAGATTTTCACATGATCACATCTATGTTCCCATGACATGTTCCTTCTGCAATAACTTGAACTATATATTCACATCTATGTTCCTATTATTTTTCTAGACTTTGGTAGTCCATATGTTTCTGAGTAGTAATATATTTACATGATAGATATGCAATTTCAGGGAACGGACGCAGCTCATGTTGATGGGGCCATAGCAATGGCAACAAAATTTGTACAGATGAAGATGTGAGTGTTTTAGGTGATATAACACTCTTGTTGCTTCCCAGTATTGCATTGGCAGAAAACAAATATAAAACGTGCAATCAATTTGATGTAGACATACAGCTAAAAAAAAAAAAAACAAAAAGTCAAATGGTTCTGTATTTTGTTATTGTAGCAAATATATTCATTATGTTCACAAGATTAGTAATATCTTAGAATCTCTTGTCTATTGTGATGGATTTGATCATATAAGTTGTGATTGAAAAACTGAAAGCGTTATTTTAATTATTTAATACATTAAGCATCGAACTTTTGAGTACTGTCTTGCTATTGAATCCTGAGATTAGCTTTGGTAAAGAACTATTAAAAGGGAACTTGGTTCCCAAATTTTCACATTGAAAGCTAATAAAATGATATAACTTCCTGACGTTTGATTTTGCTTGAAAGGGTTTCAAATGTCGCCAACAATTTCTAAGTATAATGAATTTGTTAAATATATTTTAATGGAAGATGAAAAATCTATTTCGTTAATGATTAATTGGATAAAAGATATATACTTTATTTGTAATTTAAGAAATTTTATTCATACCATGATGTTTATAATTCTCAGTTTTTTCTAGCTTTTAGTTTTTTTTAAATTAGACTTTTATAAAACAATAAAAAAAACGTAGATTAATTAAATGTTATTAATATAATAATTAAATTTATCTTTTTAATTTAATTTAAACAAATTAAAATTTAATAGTTTAAGGTAATTATAATAAATTATTAGTTTACAATTAGATTTATTTAATTAATTTCTAAGTTAAGAACTAGGTTAAATTGTGATATATTATTATTATTATTATTATTATTGCTATTATTATTATTATTATTATTATTGTTGTTGTTGTTGTTGTTGTTGTTGTTGTTGCAAAGGACGTGTTAGGTTTTGTATGTAATTCAGAATGTTATTTTTGACATTTTCAGTTCTTGTCCATAGGACAAGAATTCTTGTACTTCAGTTTTGAAAGGAACAAAAATTTCTGTCCTTGTCTTCTAAGGATGGAACAAAAATGACTGAGGACAGTAAGCAAACAGCACGAAAGACAGAACTTTTGTGTCTCTGTCCACTGTCCTTATCCACGAGGACGTTAACCAAACGCAGGGTTACAGTGCAACTAAAACAAAAGAAAACGATTGGATCAAGTTCTTCGGGACAGATTTTTATGCTTAAACTCAAATTTTGTTTGTTTTCAAATTGTTAGGTGCACTAGAAAATTTCAGGTACGCTGATAAGTGAAAAAAGCAAAACTCAAAAGTCATATAATTGAAGAATGTAACAACCTTCATCCAAAACTGGAGGATGGTTGGCAATTTACTATTCATCGCACCAACCAACGGTTAAAAATTAGAGTAAAACTCATCTTCCTATAGTGTCGCAAATTTATCATAAAGTAATGATCCAAATTGGCCTTAATTTAAGATTTTTTTAACTAAATCTGATTTGAAATTTAATTAAACTAAATAATATTGTTTTAAGTATGTTTAGATCATTTCAATTAAATCAAATTAATCTTTTAAGTCCAGTTGAAACTCAACAAACTTATGACTTTAAATTGAATTGAATGACTGTTTTAAACTTGAGTTCAATCTAAAATTCTTTAATTTTGACTTGAATTTTATTTATTGTTTATTGTTGACTTTGATGGCCCAATTTCTATCCCATATTGAGAAGAGATGAAGATGGGAGGAGTATTTCAAGTTATAAAATAACTCCTCCCCTTCTTAATCAAAACTATTCCAAAATTTGATAAATATTCAAAATTTGCACACATATCAAATTTAGTATCATCTTCTTAATAAGAGTAGGCTGCCTTAAGTAGTGCTCAGAGAGTAGGCAAAATTGGTCAAACTCCGTTATCAATTTTCGGGTGTGTTCTTTCCTTATCTCTTTTATTTATTTCGCATTTATAGTATTCAATATTATTTGTCGGGTATATTT
>JAOQMP010000038.1:121762-138495 GCA_027563575.1 Erythroxylum pedicellare | reverse complement strand
CACAGTGTTTAAGAACATAAATATACGTAAATGCCATGATCATGCACTGACAATAAATTTATCAACTTTATTTCAGAAATCCATAACTCTAACAATTATATTTAGTTCTTACTTGTTGAAGAGTCCAAAAGCTTCAACTATCTTTAAACTCTAACTCCATACAACACTACGTAAACCATTGTGAACACTAACCAACTTCTAGTTTTTCTCTCTTTAGGCAGCAGAGACACTTAGTAGTGGAGGAAATGGTGAGGTTAATTTCCAAAAGGAGTTTGATGGAAAGACTCTGTGTATGGAAAAAATTCGGGGAAGAAGATGACAAGGAAGAACTTAGGAAAAAGGATAAGACCCCCTTTTTACCTCGAGTAACTCACTTACTTCTGACAATTAATAAAAGCAACTTATACTTGTCACTTTTCCTAAGGTCTAACTCTAACCAAGTTTCTTTTATAGCTAACTTCATTAACTTTTCTCTTACAATTCAACTATCTCTAGATCTTCTTTTAAATTTCTTTTTCCTATTTTCCATAATACTCTATAAATTCTGAAATAAATCCTAAATTTAACGAATTTCACAAATATATATCTACTTCCACTAATTAATAAAATTTCCAAATTCATAATTTTCCCCAACAATCTTAACTATATTCAATTATACCCGGAATTATTCATGAGTGCATGTACAATTTTTCATATGCAACAAATTTCACTATTCATGTGTATGTATATGGCATATTATGCATGAGCATGAAAAATACATTTATAAGCTCTCATTGGTCACTCAAATTTATTATTCTAACATTCCCGCAGGTAGTGAGATGTTACAAACTCAGTTTAAAACATGGACATGGAGCAGTAACAGAAAGTTGAAGGTCTGATAAGAAGAGAAAGGGAGAGACTTCAGTGGGTAATGAACAATGAGAGGTTCCCTACTCACTACTGTTTGTAGTCATTAAGGCAATGTACGAAATAGTTGTGTATAATTGGAGGAGTTATTGTGTGAGTTAGTTGACCCTTCTGCAAAGGTTTTCAAATTATAAGCAGAATGGAATACGACTGAGTGGTCCAGAAGGAGATGTAACAATCTTTCAAGCAAAGCAGACCGTAATGAATGCAGGGTTCAAAAGGTAGGTAATAGGGTATGGAACTAGAGCTAGTGAGAAAGTAGACAATACTGGAAGGTTTCATAAGCCCCAAGATAAAGTCAATGAAGAAATGGACAGTGGAAGATTGATTGCAAGGATCATGATGCTAAGATGTAAATGCATAATGCTCTAACGGATGTTTGCATTATAAGGAAAAGAGGACATTCATTGGAGTTTATAATATAATAACTGATTTCAGTTGTTGTTGTAATGAGTTGAAACACTATTTCAAGGATTATCTTGTCAGTTTTAGGGAGGGTTGCTTTCTTTTGGATTGGTATGAGATAGGTTATATACACAACCTCTACCTATGTACATAAACTCTTTTTTCTACATTTATCTTATAACTGATTTACCAAAAATAAAAAAGAAAACTATGATTACAATGTGTAAATGATGCATTCGGCAAGTTGTCTTATACTAGAAATAGTACATTCCATTAAAAGAACTACCAGTAGAAGTATCCCTAACTCTAAATAACAACTTTTCGCTTCAACCTAAGTACCAAATTAAACAAAGGTATCATGAATTTCAAGAAGAGAAGCATGCTTACCAGCACACAAAGCTTCTTTGCACTTTTTCATCCTCTCCACTGCTTGAATTGATGATAAGTTTTTTTTTTCCCGAATGTAATTAGAGATTTATCCTTTTGTAGCTTCACTAATTGTCGAAATCTTCATTCCAAATGACGTTGTCCTTGTTGCTTTATTTGGGGAGAAACAGTCCCAGTTCCTACTGCTTCTTTTATGTCATATGGAGTATGGTAATCTATACTGCATGAATTCAACCCATAAGATATCGTTAGTTACGCGGCACATGTTTGAAAACAACATCATTTTTACATAGAAAATTAGGTTTTTAATGTCCTTTTGATAATAAGGAGAATGATCAATAGATTGACAAAACCATTAATGAGGAGCGTTTGATAATTTTTAAAAGTGAAAGGCCACTATGATAATTTGAAACTCCAAAGAAATCATACAAAGTGAAACTCCAAAGTGAAAGGCCACTATGATAATATCGTACTAGAATTTAATTCGGTATCAAGTTCGATATGGTGTTCATAACATTCATTAAAACCATTAAAATTTATGATTTATGAAATATTTGATATTTAGAAAAAGACTGCGAGTGTTGACTTTAAGCTCATTAATTTGATGGACCAAGGATTGCTTTAGTTTAATTAATTGCGGTGCGGGTCACAGAAAAACTCAAAGCAGCATGGATGCCAATGTGGCATTCGGCGGCGGGAAGCCGGAAATTAGAAACTAAAATAGACCCGGGGAATGGGATTGAGATTGTCGGGAAGAAGCCCCAAAACCAAAACATCAAAATGTGGGGTTGGTTTGTTTTAGGCTTCTTCAAACGCAAACCCCAAGCGCCAACGCTCCTACTTTCGAAATACCAAAATTATGGCGCTTTCACATTTCCATTTCTATAACTCTTCTCCTCTCCATTTCTCCTCCATTACACATCTTCACATTTCACACCACCCCACTCTTCGTCACTCCCCATACCACCAAGAGTTGGAGTTTTCGAGGCTGCGAGTCCGAGTGTGAGTTCGATGGCGGAACAGGAGAATTGTGCCAGGCTCACGCGCGCTGCCAAGAAGAGGGCTGTAGCGGTTTCCGTCGAGGAACAGCCCGTTTTGAAGAAACGGGTTGTTTTGGGGGAGCTTCGGAACGTATGCAATGTTGCGAGGGTGGGTTCTGGAGACGAGTCACAGAAGCAGAAACGTAAGGTAACGAAACAGTCCAAAGCGAAGAAGGCTATTGTGATTAAGAAGGAAGAGGGTGTTCAGGACGTTGATACTAAGTCAGATGATCCCCAGTTTTGTGGGCAATACGTTTCTGATATTTACGAGTACCTTCACAATATGGAGGTAGTTTGATCTTTTCTTGTTTGCTTTGTTTTAATTGATCGCTGATCTTATGGGCTTTAGATTAATTATTTAGTTGATCGATGTTTTTTTTTTAAAGATGGATCCAAAGAGAAGACCATTTCCTGATTACATTGAGAAGGTTCAAACTGACGTTACTCCTAATATGAGAGGCATTTTAGTGGATTGGTTGGTGGAGGTAGCTGAGGAGTACAAGCTTGTCTCAGATACTCTGTACCTTACTGTTAACTACATTGACCGATACTTGTCGTTGAATGCCCTGAATAGGCAGAAACTTCAATTACTTGGCGTTTCTTCAATGCTCATCGCCTCGTAAGCCATGATTTTAGAACTTGTTTTGGTTAATTGATTCTTGCATGATTTTGCTTAGATTTGTTATTTTAATAATGATAAGCAGGAAATATGAAGAAATCAACCCTCCAAATGTGGAAGACTTCTGCGACATTACGGATGACACCTACACCAAGCAAGAGGTATGCTTTTCTTTATTCTTTTTTTTTGTGACAATTTTTGGGTTTGATTTAATTTTACGGTTATTGATTGCTTTTGGTTGGTTTTGAAGGTGGTTAAAATGGAGTCTGACATACTTAACTCTCTGAAATTTGAACTGGGCAATCCTACGATGAAGACATTTCTAAGGTATTGTCCCTTTCAACTTATGTGCTTACATTAGATGACGCGTGTATGTATGTTGCTTATGAAATGTGATAACGTGTAATGTTTCTTAACAGGAGATTTACTAGGATTGCACAAGTGGATTACAAAGTAAGCAAACATTTCTTTAATCACTGTTGGTTGCAAAGATGAAGCGAATGCTTTCTTTTCTTGACTTATGATTAATTGTGCCTTTCTGCAGAGTGTAAATATGCAACTTGAGTTCCTTGGTTACTATCTTGCTGAGTTAAGCTTGCTGGATTACAATTGCCTGAAATTTTTACCATCTTTTGTGGCTGCTTCTGTCATTTTTGTTGCAAGATACATTCTTCATCCAAAGAAGCATCCCTGGGTAAGAGTCATTTAGAGTGTTATTCTTTGACAATCAGTTCTACTGGCAATTGCTGATTCATGTGTTATACAGAATCTAGTACTGCAAAAGTACACACGCTACAAGCCATCAGATTTGGAGGAATGTGTTCTAATTATACATGACTTATATTTGAGTCGAAGAGGTGGTGGACTACAGGCTGTCAGAGAAAAATACAAGCAGCACAAGGTATATTTACAATTAGGCAATCGAATATTTTAGCATAAGTTCACGTATTTCTAGAAGGTTATGTGTTTAATGTTCATTAACTGTAACAGTTCAAGTATGTCGCAACCATGCCTTCACCGCCAGAGATACCTGCTGCTGCCCTTGAAGATGTTACAGAATAAGAAAAGAAGAGCTGAGACCGAACTTTTTTTGGGACGACTGCAAAATGAACTTTACTGCATAAACTGGGCGTTCTGACTCACCAGCGGTTCTGGCACTGAGGATTAGCTTTGGGTGCTAGTGATGATAGTGATACGGTCTTGATGCTTGGCGTTTTCCTTACCACTAGAATGACATTTGTGACATGAGCAGCTGATTATGCTTATGGTTAACCGATTGAGAGTTTTGTCTAAGAAATCAGTGTAAATATTGACTACAAATGTCCATTGGCTTTGTTGTCCAAGTTACATAGAAACATTCTTTACTTTCTATAAAGTGTTGAAATTATCTATCGAGCTTACATTTCTGGATTGCTTCATAATTAAGATTTTATTGGGTTCCACTTAACATATGTAGGGCTGGTTATATTTGTTATCTCATTGGAGGAAATGGAAAAGGGATATTGATGTAATTGTATTGTATCCATTCAGTTCAGCGGAAGTGCTTGCAAGTCTGAAACGTTAAAGCGAAAATGGTGGAGACACTCAAAGTAAGTCTGGTTGTTTGGGCTAATCTGAAGTAATGCATATGTATCGGGGCCAAGCTGTTTACTATTTTGCTGGACTCAAAATCTGCATATCAGCCTTATTTTTGGTAGCAACAGGACCTTTTCTTTTCGGACAAGTGAATGAGGCTAAAGACCCAGGCCTGACCATTTGTGAAATGGAAGTTAATCGATACCTGACAATCCTGGTTTCGCTTAATCCATTTAAGCCAATCTTTTTCTTCTGGAAGATGATTGCTAGACATTCTGATTTCTTCTTTGCTGTGGAGATTCCCCTTTCCTCAGTCAAGTATGAATATCAGTAGCAGCGTGAGAATCTACAAATACAATTACATATAACCATGAGTTGTTGGACTTGGAGCCGATTATTGTGAATTACCAAAGTAATAAAGGTTAGAAGGACAAAGAATAGTTTACTGAAGGAACACGGCCGTGTTATGAACTGTTAGGAATGGACTCAATTTCCTGGATTTGAAATGTCAGAAGCCCGTGTATTTCATACGAAACCTTTGCTACATTTCCAGATACCTCATTGTCAAAACCGCTGGTTATGGTGAACGTGAACGACAAAAAGAAGAAAAAGGGCATTTAGGTTTGAATGGAAGGTGTCTGTATTACCCAAGAGTTTCTTGTTTTCTCCTTAATGAACTCAAAGGTCATCGGGAACGACCAGCGGTTGAGTGAAACGTGTACTTTAAGTAATGATTCTGTGGGAAAATTTATGCCCTTCATTATATTTTCTTTACTTTAGTTGGCAAAAGATATCCAGACTGCCCAATTTTAAGCTTTGCATGGAAAGGAAGATTAGGTTCCTGGAGAGAGAGAGCAGATGATGAATAACCATCACTGAATTCTACACTGTTTTTTAGGTGGAGAACAGCAGATTCTTTCTGGCTCGACGAAATAGCTATAAAGAGCAAATTGACTACTTTCCAAAGCCGACAAACACTACCCGGACAAAGAAAAATTGCACAAGAGCCAAGACCTGCATACGCCATGATAAAATTGGACCCTGTGTGACCCTTATTTTTTGGACTGAAAGCGACAGCAAAAGCAAATTAGGAAGCAAAAGTTCTCGTGATTTCCGAAGAAATATGTAAAGAAAAAGCATAAAGTTCCTTCGTGAGTTGTGTCCCTTGTTTGCAGGGTGTACTCGATGACACTATTAAGTTATTTGAAGCTCTTCTTCTCTTCTCTTCCCCTTCCAAACAAAGCCACACAACTTTCTTTGCTCGTGCCTTTTTCTATCTTGCCCCTTTCTCATGTTGGTCCCATGCCATGCACTTCTCTTCTTGAATCAGCAGAATCTCTCCATGTCTCCAGAAAGGAATATAGTTTCTCACCAAAACAAAATGCACTTTCAACTTGGTTTCTTACAGAAAAAGCTACTTGTTTTAATTGCTCTGTCGTTTTTAGTGTCAAGTGAGGGGGAGACGATGCTTGTCTATGGCATAGGCGATCAGCTACCCGTTACACGAGAGAAACTGCAAGGGAAGCTTCATCTTCAACAACAACAACAATACCAACAACATCAACGTCTGAGGCATTCGTTCGATGTGTTCATTTCAAGTAAAAGAAAAGTTCCAAATGCTTCAGATCCCCTTCACAACCGTTGAGCGATTCAATTTTCATCAGTCGTCCGCTTGCAAGGAATAATTTCTGTTCAGTGGGAAGTCGGGAGATTGGAGCTCCTAAGATGTGACGGTGGTACATTCCGTCAATGATACTGGTGGTTGTGAACTTCCGAGTATAGGAAGCTACATTTTTGGATACCATGTCTTCAACAATCAGTCCCTAGTCTTGGGGTGTAAATCCGTATATCTTGTGTTTTGTATACTAAAATCTTATGTATATGGATATGTTAGCAATCAAGAAACATGTTCTTTAGTAGTAGAAACATTTTGTGATGGATGTTTAACTAATCAAGTTACTCCCTACTTCAAACTTTCTGGGTATCGTCTATGTCATTCTGTACCAATTTCTCTTCCCCGTTTACATTTCGAAAAGATCCGCTCTTCTGAAATAGTACAAAATCTTAGCGGGATTTTCCAAGATACGATGACGTGATTTGGTAGCACTGCAGAACCTACAACTTGACAAACTTAGTCGTGCCGTTCGCCCTTGAAATTCTCTTGAGATAGTTATGTCATCATCAATGAAAAAGCGTGATTCGGAGATTGTTGATTATACATAACCACGTTTTCCGGTGAGTGGGTAATGGTAGCAGGAACCGACTGTCTCTCTCTTTTGTCTTTTCCTTTATTTCATCTTAATTCTTGTGAGAAAGGGTTATGATATATTTTGACTTTATATCGCAGTTACATGTAGTTTGACAATTACAATCCCGAGTATAGTGATAAATATTATGGTCACATTTATAATCTATAAGTTAAAGCTTGATTTGATTCTTTTGAGTTGATAACCTTCATTTCATGAATGGCTTGAGATTGTGGAGTAGATTAAGCTGAGCTTGCACTCACATTGGATCGTGTCAGTGCGATGTCTTACTAATTGCCCAACAGCGATACCTAATGTAGCACGTTGGAACCTTTTGCATTATTCTTATGTACATGGCTATCCAGACCAGATACCAATTGGCATACTAATGAACTAATTAACATAATTTGATTTTGGAGGACACAACTTTATATTGGCAATAATTCTTTAGATATGCTGTGTTGAGGGGCGAAGCGTGGCCAAATTGAGAAACCCAAACCCATGACGATGTAGGGGAAGGCGAAGCATTCAAAGTTTCGAACTCCTAACTTTTGTTCTCAAATCATTAACGGTCAATTATCCTATCGGATTAGAGACTAGGAAGAAGCAAAATCATCTTCTTCAGGGTGGATTATTGGTTGATCGATCGCATAATTACTCGCTAGAGCAGGCCTAACCAATCGGTGCTTACAGTTCCTTTCCTAGGAAATCATTTGCACTGCACCAATGATGTCAAACATGGTGCAATCTATCAACTCTTTAAGAACTCCTTTCCGTTATAGCGCTTAGTTTCTTTGTTCTTAAGAGGCAAAAATTACAGGTCATGTATGCCACCTATTGCCAGCCTTGTACAATTCTTTTCATCCCTTAGGAAGATGAGCCTACCGGTTAGAACTTATCTACGATCTAATCACGGATGCAACAAAAAAATTAAAATTTTTAAATAATTTCTAATAGAATTATAATAATTGAAAATTTTAAAAATACAAATTGTAAAATATGAAATTATACCTAATTTTATATTTCTACTTAAATCTTTTCGATTTGTCGACCACGAGCTATTTTACGTGACTAACCTTTAACATTATACTAACCTTTAACATTATTTATAGAAGAGAAAAAGATACTCATCATTTTGAGAAAAAAATACCCTAATTCCCTTATACTTATTCCTATAAATAAAAAATATTAGAGTTTTATTTTATTAAAATTGAATATTTTAAATAAAATTAAAGTTAAACTCTTATTATAATTTAATTTAATTTAATTTAATTTAAATAAAATCAAATATCTCATATTTAATTCTTAAATTTTATCAAACTTTACAATTAAGTTGAACTTAATTGAAATTAAAATTTCTCTTTTAAATTGCTCTTTATGTATGATCCATTATGTTTATATTATATTATAATTATAATTGAATAAATTAAAATTCCTCTTAATTTAAATTTAATTCTCCAATTAAACAATTTATAATTATAAATTAAGATTGACGTCTAACAACATGTATGACCACCCAAATATCAAGAATGCCAAAGTAGCTTGATTTAATCTGTCTATACATGGTTAAGATGTATAATTTAATTTTTTTGTCATCCAGTGTTACAAATTGATAGAGTATTGATATAATGTCTACTCTTTTAAACTTAATCATATTTGTTCTTAGTAATTAGTATTTGATATTTGAAAATATTTCAAATATCAATTCACTCTAGCCAAAGAATTTCTTAAACCACTACTAACCAAGAACAGTAGAACATCATTGTTCCTTTGCCTGTGCAATGACATCATTATTGTCACATATAATACTATACACTCAATAATGCTATGAATCACTTCATGTTTAATGATAAACTTTGTGATTCAAACCGCTTCCTTTACTACTTCTGATATTGAAATGTATCTTGCCTTGGTTATAGAATTTGCAATGATTGATTGTTAGAAACTTTTCCAACTTATCACATCACTATTCAAAGTGAAGATGTACCTTGACTTTGATCTTCGATCATCTATATCTGACTGAAAACTAGTATGTTATCCCCCTAAACTCTTATTTTAGCTCCTTCATATACGTAGAAAATGTCTTAAATCCTTTAAGTACTTTAAGATATTTTCACAGTTGTCCAATGACCATCACCAGGACTGACTTAAAACCTGCTCGTTATACTTAAAGAATAAGAGACATTTGGTCTAGTACATAGTATCACATATACATCCAATTGCTAAAGCATATGGAACTCAATCCATTTATCTCTCTCTTTTTGTGTCTTAGGATACATATTTTGTGAGAGAGAAATCCTATGTGACATGGGTTAAAATCCCTTCTTGGAATTCTCTATGTTAAACTTCTTTAACACTTTGTCTATGTATGTGGATTGGGATAGCCAATAAACCTTTTTGATCTATCTTTAAAGATCTTTATTCTCATAATATAGGTTGCTTTTCCTATGTCCTTCATGGAGAAGTTTTTGGATAACCAAATCTTTACAAACTGGAACATTGTTATGTTGTTTCCAATCAGTAATATGCCATTCACACATATCATTAGGAAGACGATTATACTCCCACCAACCTTTTTATAGACATATGGTTCGCCCATATTTTTGATAAATTCAAACTCTTTGATTGTCTCATCAAAATGGATGTTCCAACTTCGTTACGCTTGTTTAAGTCCATAAATAGACTTTTGCAATTTGCATACTTGATTAGGAGATCTTTTAGATTTAACATCCTCAGATTGTGTTATATACACATCCTCAAGCAAATTCCCATTAAGAAATGCTATTTTGACATTCATCTGCTAGATTTCATAATCATGATATGCGATTATATTCAATAAGATTCTTATGGATTCAAGCATAGCTATTGGTAAAAAGGTTTCATCAAAATAAACTTCTTGTTTTTATTAGTAACCTTTAGCCACTAACCTTGTTTTGTCTGTATGTATATTACAATCCATGCCAAATTTTCTCTTAAAAACTTTGTAGGAATGACTAATGAGTGAAGAAAAGATGAAAGATGGTTAAATGAAGCTCTTTTTGGGCAGACACAACCATATAGGGTGCTATAAGCTCGTGTCCTTAACTTACACTGCTATTTGGATCATCCATGTAAGTCTTTGGAATCAAGTGAAGAAAAAAGTGACTAGCAAAGACACACAGTCGTGTATACACCTGTGTTAATAACATATATGTTCACATGTAGTGATTATGTAGGTCTTTGTAATCGTGTACATTTGCGACTTGAGTGATAATTGTCGAGCTCAACTTAATAATATTTTCAAATAATTTTCAAAACAACATCATTTTGGGCAAAATAGTGTCATTTTGTATTTGCCCATCGTGCCTTGGGCTGAGCCAAAATGCCAAGCCTAGATGGAAGAGACATGGTCACTTACACGGTTATACATGTGACCATGTATAAGGCAGACAACTTATTTCGGGATATAAAAGAGGAAAAGACATAGGTTGGAGTATAAAGTGGCGACCAAAACACCAAAAAGGGAAGAAAAACAGAGAGAGAGCAAGTAGTACAAGATTCTCATCATTTTTTTCTATCATTTTTAGCTTAGTTTGAGAGTTTGTTGATTCACATATCAACTTTGGGTTTCAATCCTAAAACTTTATAAGACAACTTATAGTTTTTGGATGAGATATTAAATTTTATAAATCCTTATTTAAGTTTAGTAGATTTGCTTATCGGTTTGACCTGTAGTTTTTTTTCCTTTACACTAGAAATTTTTCACATAAAATTTGGTGTTTGCTTCTTTATTAAGTTTTTATTTTCACACTGATTTTTGTTGATTAAACTTGAATAGTGTGCCGTTGTTGATCTTTAGTTTATTGTTTAGAGAGTTATATTTTTATCTCCCAACATTACTACCTAATATTCAATCAATAATAAATAATTGAACCATACATATAATTTTATAAAATCATACACTAAAATAGTATAAGAAGAATTACATGAGTTGTTATAACTTCTCTCACTATTTTTTTCTTCTCATCTTTAGTTCTTTTTGGTGATTTTATGCTTCCTTCCTTACCTTGCTTTGTCTTCCAACTTGAATTTGACTCCTCTTCCTCTTTATCTAACCTCCACTAGCTCCATTCAGCTCCCCCTTTTTTTTTCTTCACCTTTATCTCGATTGATTTGTTCTTTTGTTGCTTGCTGATGAGGACTTTTTGGTAATTTTATTAGATTTTCCTTTCCTGCCTAAGCTTTATTAGCTATTTGAAGTAACACTTTTTATCCATACACCCTTTCTCTTCTGAATCTTTATTAAAACTAGAAAACTACTTAATAATGTTGTCAAAAAATCATAATGACTTCCCACCTTTACCACTCCTTACACAGTAGATCAAGCCTTCCCAATAACTATGTCCCTAACTACTTTCTTCTAAAAATTAGGTTTTCATTCCAGAAAGCAATATTCCATCCTCTGCATAAAAAAACCCTTTTCCCATAAGTCAAGTCCAATCCCTTCCTCCTTTCTTATCAGCACCTGTCGTTACCATATTAATCAAACCTTTTCACAAGTAAATGCATCTACTCCTCTTATACCTACCTCTTTTATGTTAAACCAAAAAGTTAGAAGCAAGTGGTTAGGGATTAATTTAATCTTACCTTACATTATTGTCATCCTAAGAATCTAGAAATAAGGAAAGTGATTGTGCTAAACATAGATACCTTAAAGGAAGAAGCACATTATTCGGAGGCCACTTTAGTGGGTTTCTTTATGGATAACATGCTAGCTTTCCCCCTAATCTAAAGATGGTTGCAAAATCAATAGAAGGCTAGAGGACTCACTGAAGTTCTCCTAGTAGATGATAATCTTCTCCTATTTTAATTCTATTTGAAATCTGTTGCTCTTAAGTTTTTTAAAGAAGAGCCCTGACATGTCGTAGCTACCTCTATTTCTTCAAGTATGACAACCTAGTATAAGATTGGAAAATGTAAAAGTCAGTATGATTCCCTGTTAGATTAACATTCATAATATTCCTTTAGATTATTGGACAATAAAAAGGCTTTTTTCCCTAGCTATTTACCTAGGTAAGGCTATATATATGGATGAGAACACCACCAAGAGGAGGAGAATTGGTTATTCTCGAATGTGTTTTGGAGTTGACATTATTAAGGAGCCTCCTGATCAAATCCCTATTATGAGATTAGGGTGTGGAAATGGATTAATTAAAGATATTGTCATAGCATCTTACAATTGGAGGCCTTCTATCAAGGCACAAGGCAAAATGTGGAGACTTGCTAGTAAAGTGTTCAAAAAGGGATATTATAATGAATTAATAGGCATTGAGGAGAGTGTGAATTAAACAAAATTTTTGGTCCATTAAGCAATATGGAATTGGAACCATATTTGAAGCCTATAGGTGCTATTAAATCTACTGTCACTAAGGAAGCATCTACAAAGCAACTCAAGGAAGAATCTTAAGATTGCACAAGCAGTTAAACAACCATTTCTTCACCCAACAGTCCTAAATCTGATATGAATATAATGGAGACTACTAGTAATGAGGAGCAATTCCAAAGTGCGACAATAAGGAAATCCCAAAGGATTAATAAGAGAAAAAGCTCTAAAGATAAACATACTTGATGTCAATCTTAATATGGAATATACATAGATTGAATTGCCCTAATAAGCTATATGCTTTGAGGGATTTTTATATCTAAGGAAAAGCTTTATGTTTTGGTCATTTTGGAAACTAAGATTAGAAAAGAAAATTTGAATAAGTTAAAGATAGTGGGAACTTAATGGGATTTTCTTACAAACCTCTAACATCATGCTTATGGTATGATTATTATATGTTTTAACACTATTTCTATTAAAGTGGAGGGATGGACATGAGTGAACAGGTCATACATTTGAAATTGCATTATATAGTGAAAAATATTTCAATTGTTGCTTCCATTTTCTATGGTTTTAATCTAGCTTTAGTTTGAAGGCAATGTAAGGAAGATGTACAATGGCTTGGCTAATATAGAGAGACATACAATGACTTGTGTTGAGAGTTTAGGGGTTACTAACTTGGGATTGGAAGGTCATATGTACATATAGAGTAATAAACAATCTTCAAAATGGTTTATTAAGAAGAAGTTCAAAGGGCTCTTGTGAATTCTGCTTGGCTTAATATTTTCCCAAAAAAAAAAGCTATTTTTGTGGATCCCATAATGTCTGACCATACATCCATCAAAATAGAGTATCTTTTTAAAAGGTTTAAATGTCATACTCCTTTCAAATTTAATAATTTCCTATTAGAGGAGAAAGTTCAAGATGTTATTATAAAGGGCTTACAGAAGTTGCAATTCATGTATGTATATAAGCTAAAAGTTGTCAAAGAGGGTCTTAAAAAAATCAATGTCAAAAAGGTATAAATACCAAAAAAACTATGGAAAAAGTAAGAGAGATTATGGCCTCCACTTAAACCCTAATTTCACTAAATCCTAGAGACCCCTTATTGTTATGTTATTTCCTAACGGCACCCAAGAGGGGAGGGGGTGAATCATGTGAAATCAAAATTTTGACTTATGTTTAATACTTTTAATAAAAGTGTCACAAATTATCACAATAGGTAAAAAAAGAAAATAAATAAAATTATAAAAGAAAGAGTAAGGGAAGAGAAATGCAAACTAATTTATAGTGGTTCAATAAACAATCTTTGCCTACATCTACTCCTACGAGTTTTTTTAGATTTCCGCTATAGATCTTCTTTTAAAGTGAAGAATATCCTTTATACAATCTTTTATTTTGGTAAAGGGGAACCTCCTTCTTATTGATTCGTCAAGGCAAAGAGGAACCCAAATCACTTTTGATAACCCCAATACAATGATCTTAAATCGAACAACCAACTTTCAATTCAAAAAATTGCTCACTTTGATGTTATGATAATCACAAAAGGTCACTTACTCAAATAAGACGATGAATGCTTAAATGATTGAAAAATACTTAGAAATGTGTATACAACACTCAAAAGCTTCTTGATGATAAAAATGAAAAAATATTTATTTATAGTGTTTCAGGAACCAAAATAACCATTAGAGCCAAGAACTACTTGTTGCAAAAGCTATACTCGACGCATTAGTTGACCAGTGTAGCATATTGGTCGTCCGGTATGCATTATAGCTCTAAATTCACTAGTTGGAACATTGGTCGATTAGTTCATGATATTGGTTAACCAATATAGCACATTGGTTGACCTACACATCAACTAATGTTGCTACAAACTCTTAATACATCAAATTTATCAACTTTAACCTATTTTAGTCGACCACTAACTTATATATATTGACCAATCACCCTATGAACATGATTTTAACAAACTCAAATTTAAAATTTTTTTTAATCTAATTATAAATAAAACACTCAAAATATTTCCTAAAGATTATTTGAAAGATTATGAGGGTTTTGTATTAAAATAAAATAAATGTAAAGACTTATGCAATAAAAAAATGAAATGTTTATGCATGATAAGCCTCTTAAATTATCAAAGTCGATTAAGATGAGTTTACGATGAGTAATATATGAAATAATCTCAGTATGCCTTGATCTATTGCTTGACTTTATCCTCATCTCAAAGATTGCAAAATGTCATCATGTTCTCATATTTACACTAAAAGAACTCATTAGTAGTACCTATGTTTTTGTTTAATCATCAAAACTTTGATTAGAACCTCCTTTGGTTCAATATTTAGTAAAGGAGAAAAAAGATTTGGAGGATTATCTAAAGGATCAAAAATAGGCTCTTTGTCATTTAGGTGTAAGGTTGTGTACTACTAGACCTTCCCAGACCTTGCATATTGGTGAGACTTTTACTGAGTTGTTATTATTGTTGTTATAGGATTATTTAAAGTAAGGTTCATCCTTCCTTAATTCAACATAGATATAAGGTCCACCAGATTGAGGAGGGTGATAAATGCTCCAAGTTTTCCTTCATCTCTCTGGCTACTAGAAAGAACATAAACATAATTAGCTTTACTTTATCTCAGAATGGTAGTGTTATGAATGAACAAAGTGACATCTGAAGGGAGGCAGTTAATTATTTTGAGATCTTGATTAGTTCTAATTTAAGTACCTCTCTATCTTTGGATGAGTTAGGCATGTTTATTAGCAAGAGAATTTTAACAAGAGACTCAATGGAGCTCATAAAGGCTATAGAAGATAGAGAAATTAAGGCTATTGTTTCTAACTTTATGGACTGAAAGCCCCTATTTTGGATGGACTTAATGGTTTCTTTTATTATAAAACATAGAATGAAGTAGGCTACTTTGTTTAAAATGCAGTGTATGAGTTTTTTGTTAAAGGCTCTCTACCCAAAGAGATTAAAAAGACCATTATAGGCTTAGTACCTAAGTGCTCTAACCCTTCAACTTTGATAACTTCAGGCCTATCTCTTACACCAGTTTCATCTATAAGATTATTGTTAAGATTCTGGCTAATAGACTGAAAGGTATCCTTAACTTAATAGTTTGTGACAACTAAGGGACATTCATAAAGGAAAGGAATATTGGAAACAATATTTCAATAGTACAGGAGCTCTTAAAGGGATGTTTTAGGAAAAACTCCCCTCCTAACTATTCCATTAAAGTTGATTTCTACAAAGCTTTTGATTGTGTAAGTTAAGATTTTCTAATTCAATTACTAAAAATCTTTGGGTTTCTTAGAGTTTTTTTGGAATTGATTAATGGTTGCATCTTTACTACGTCATTCAGTGTCCTAGTAAATAGATAGAATTTTTAAGAGTGGTAGAGTATCAGATAGCGGGATCCCCTATCTCCTTTCTTTTCCTATGTATGGAGTCCTTAACTTAATTAATTAGGCATAATGTGGAAAAAGATCCAAACCTCAAATTCCATTTTAAATGCAAGAAGCTTTCCCTCACAGACCTTGACTTTGTGGATGATTTGGTATTATTTAACAAAGATCATCTAGGTTTTATCCAAACACTAATAAGCTGAATTTACCAATTTAATTCTCTGTCAAGTTTAGAAGTTAACCTTAGCAAATTTCGCTACTTCTTACTAAAAAGTGCATATTCTATGGAATCTAGTATTATAAAACTAATAAGAACAGGGAAAAGGACCCCTCCTATGATGTATTACGATATGCCTATCACTACAAGAAGACTATCCTATAGAGAGAGCATACCCCTAGTGGAAAAAATCCAAAAGAGAAATGTTTATTAGGTTAACAAAGACCTCTTATATAGTGGAAAATTGGATTTGATTAAATCAGTGCTAAATTCCTTACACATCTATTGAAGTAGTCATATCTTCCTCTCCAAAGGTCTTACGAAAAATAAAAGAGAGAATTATGAGAAAATGCTTATGGAGAAATCAATCAAATGCTAGTGTGTAACATACCGTTATCTATGTTAAGGCCAAAATAGTATATAAGTGAGTTTAATGAGAAATTAAAAAGTACATTTCATAATTACGTAAGATATGACATACACATACACGTGAATATTGAGTTTTTCATATTAAAATGATTGTACATGTATTTATTGACTTATTCTGAGATATGAAAAAATATTAAGTGATCAG